>VZUA01074296.1:3323-30702 GCA_013401035.1 Horornis vulcanius | reverse complement strand
AAAATCGACAAAAACAACCCCAAACCAAACCCAGAGATGGCTTTGTGCCTGGTGTGGCTAAAGAGCTGCATTCTGGCGACTTTTGAGCTTGCTCAGTGCTGCTGACAGGAGGAAAAGGCGCCAGCAGCAGGGAGCAGCCATGTTCCCCAGCAGGCTGGGGGAAGGAAGGCTCCCTCAGGGAATTCGTACTCACCTGGCGGTTTCATGTAATATTGCTCAATATCGGACATGTCCGTGTGCAGCGCACAATCGAGATAGTGCAGGATAACTTTTCTACTGAAGTAGTACCTCATGCCCATCAGAAAGATGGGCAAACAGCAGGTCAGCAGGAAGGACTTGGTCACAACAAAGCACATTACTATGGAGATAAGGAAGAGAAATAAACGACACCTGTCAGAAAAGAGAATTTAGTGTTGATTTCGGAATACAAACTCAATATAAAAATAAATCAATAAAACAAGCACAGTCAAAATATACATTTGCAGTACACACACAGTTCACGCTCTCGAGATTATCATGTTAAGGGACGACGTATCGCGACGAGATAACCCGGAGAAGTTTATGAGGTCCAGAAGGAGCCGGTGGGAAGGATGCCGCCAGGCCACGGCAGGGCCCAGCGAGCCCCTCCGGAGCGCGGCCGTGGGGACCCCGAGGGCCCCGCACACCCCAGGCCCCTTCGCTGTCCCCGGAACGCGGCCGGGTGGAGGAGCCGCGCTGCGGGCACCGCTCCGCAGCCATGTGTTCGCCACTGCGGCAGTGCTATTTCCATCAGCACCGACTCCCAGGGCAGCCACCCTGCCCGTTCCCATCCTGGGGGGCTTCTGCGGGTGTCTCTGAGCCGGCGGCTCTCTCCGGCACGGCCCAGAGCCCCCGGCTGGGTTCCTCTGCTCCCCAACGCCTGCTGGGGGTCCCTCTCCAGCCTGGAGTCCCCTCTCCAGCGTGGGGTCCCGTCCTCCCCGGTGTCTGGGATATGGGGCGCGACCAACCTGCAGCCACCGCGGGCTGGAGACCACCCCAAAGCCCTCTCGGGACGGGGGGCACGTATTACTAATTATTGGCAAGGGGAGGGGACAGCTTGCAAGCGCTATCTGGGCATTTAGCTTGGGGAGGTGAGGAGACCCCGCGGCTCGGCGCTGCTGTAGGGGGTACCCCCTCCCCACGCCGGGGGGGAAATGGGGGCCGCTCACTGGCGGGCCCGGCTGTCTCCAGGCAACGCCGGCACGCCGTGCCCCCCTCGCCGGGCTGCGCGGGGGCGGCCAGTGCGCGGTGCGCTCCGCTCCCCTCCGCGCACCCCCGAGCCCTGCAATGACCAGAATGCCTGATCTACGCTCACCCCCGCCGCGACCTCCCCTTCACGGCTCCCCGCCCTCAACACCCGCGCAGGGTCGCGCATTCCCGGCGGCGCAAGGCTCCCCTTCCCAGCCCGCCTGTCCCCGCCGCAGCGCTGCGGCTCCGCGGGTCCCCGCACGATGCTGCGGCGCTTCCCCGGCCGCACCGCGCCCGCGGGTCCCCGGCGCCTCCCGCCTCTCCGACCATTTTGTGAAGACCCACAGCGGCGAATAAACTCGGCGCCCCCCTCCCCAAAAGGGAGCGGATACTCACCCGCCAGCAGCCCGTAGAGCAGCTGAGTGAGGGGCTGCTGCTTCAGCCCCCTGAACGCCGTGTTGGGGATTCGCTCCATGATCCCCTCGTAAAAGATGCGGCGCACCACCTCCTGTTCAGAGGGGTGGAATTCGCGGATATAGACATTGTCGCGCCTGGGGTCTTCTTTTGGTGGGGTGAGGGGAGGTGGGGGTGAGGGAGGGGAGCCCGCCAAAGAGGGCCACATCTGGGAGGAGGAAACAATGATCGTGTCTTTTTTGGATCCCGGGATTGATTCATGATCTTCCGCCACAATCTTGGTCTCACAAACCATCTTGGGAGACAGACAATGCATGCAAACCGGCCGCGGGGAGGGGGCGAGGAGAAAAACGGGAGGGGAGGTGTCAGAAAATTAACAAAAAAATAANAAAAAAAAAAAAAAAAGGAAAAAAGGGGAGGGGGAAGGAGCGGGGCGCGGAGCCGGCACGGAGACCCGCGGGCAGCGGGGCGCAGATCAGCGCGGCCGGGCGGGACGGGAGGAAGGAGCCCCGCTGCATTTTGGAGAGGCATTTATAGGGCGGGGGGGGCCGCGGGTCCCCGGGGTCCTAGAGCCCCCCGCATTGGCTGCGCGGGGTCGCCATGTGATCGGGGGGGCGGGACACCTCCCCTTGCCCCCCCATCCCTGCGCCGCCCCTTGCAAATTACTACGGCGCGGGGTTGCGCGGAGAGTCGGGGCCCGCGTATCCCTGCCCGCACGCACCGGTGCACGCGGAAGGGGGTTATTAATTAATTTTTAATGTATCTGTTTATCTACTGCGAACGCACTGTGCACTCAGCAGCTTTCTGGAGTAGTCGCTGCGGGAGCGCGGAGCCGCGGGGAGAGAGCGCCGGCCGGCGAGCTCCGCACCGCGTCCCGGCGGGCTCCGCACCGCGTCTCGGCGGGCTGCGGCGCGGCTGCTCCGCCGGGAGTCCCTCCCCGCTGCGCGCGTCTCTGCGCGGAGCTCCGAGGAGCGTGCTCCAGCTCCGCGATCCCGCGCGGAACGCTCTGCGGGCGCGGAACGGGCTGGGAGGTGCAGCCACTCGGCCCCCGGCTCGTCCCAAACCCAAGTAAATCCCCCTCTCCATCCCTCCGCGCCCCCCGGTCAGTAACTTTTCCTGCCGTGCCCACGCCACTGAGCGGAGCAGGAAGCGCAGCCGGCCCAGCCGCCTCCGCGACCCTCCGCAGGGCGGTGAGAGGAGATGGAGGGGGAGGGGGGATGCGCAGGGAGGAGGACGGGCTCCTCCTCTTCGCAGGACCCGAAAAGCTTCGGCCTCTCCCGGTTGGAACCGGCCGGCATCTGCCCGAGGCATGCGCCGTGCGCGGCCGGTGCAGGGACGGGGCTGGGCGGGGGATGCTGGGCGGGGACACGGGAGGCCCCGGAGCCCCCCAGTCCCGTGCGGTGCATCCCTTGAGAGCTTCGTCTGCACCTCCCCCTGCCCAGTGGCGGCCCCCAGCCGAAGCAGCAGTGCCTCTCCTCAACATCACCTGTGCATCCCTCTGGGACTTGCAACCCCTTCGAGCCTCAGCCGTGCCTTCACTTGCAAGGTGCACCCATACACCCCATGAAAGTTTCATCTGTGCCTCTTGCTCCGGTAAGGTGCTCCTGTGCACCCCCCGTGCAGTCATCTCTCGTTAACATCCCTGTATTTCCCTGGCAGGTGCACATATCCCTGTGCGATGCACCCGTACACCCTCCCTACAAGTTTCATCCCTGCATGTCCTGGGAGGTGCACTCTGTCGTCAGGGAGTGCGGCTGTGTCACTGGAACTCTGCGGGATTTGCCTGCCCGGAGCTCACGGGCTGCGCTTTAGTCCTCAGTAAGATGCAATGACCGCATCTTTGCTTCAAAGCTTGATTTCACTGTGATGATTTCATAGTTGTTTCATTGCTTCACTTTTCTATTAAAAATAGTTCAGGAGAATGAGAGAAGGGAGGGGGGAAGGTTTAGATAAGGACTTGGAAGCCTTTCCACCCAGAGGAGCGGTGCCAACACCCCACAGGCTTGCGCTGCATTGGGCATCCCCAGTGAGAAGCTGCTCCTCGGGTGGCTGTGGGACCTGCTCATGGCCAGGCACTGCAGCGCTGCCAGGCTGCTTGAGCACCCGCAGAGTTCCCCTCTCTAACGAGCATCGCCTGCAACTGCAGCCGGAGCAACCCCCAGCTCCCAAAGCCTCTGACTGTCTGCATTGGAGATCAAAATACGGGATTATACAAGGCATGTGGCACAGGTACAATAGTGGATGAGTTGGCCAAAAGAGCATCTCCTGCTCGAAAGTGGAGCCTCCCGTGGGTGGGAGATCACCCCAATGAGGAGAGGCAAGGCACGTGGCACCCCTGCATCCCCCCTAATATCTCATCTCATCAAGGAAGGAGCAGTTGGATTCCTGCACTTGGGAGATACCTGGCAGCCCCAAATTCATCAACACAAAGAGTCAGTGGATGGGGGGAAAAAGCTGAAAAAATCAGAGCAATGTTTGCCTTTGTATTCTGAAAGCTTCGGGCCAAAGATAAGAGGTTGCTGTTTCAGAAATATAATTAAGATAATGCTTAGTTCCCACATGCCTGAGTTAAGCAGGCATTTATTTTTGTTTTATCCTTTCTAGTCAGATGCATTCCTTATTTATGAAATTACTACAGTAATAAAAACAACTCATTCCTTAAAAAAAAAAAAAAAAAATAAAAACAACCTACTGCAGTTATGTAACAGCCAAGGGAGCTCCCAATTCTGGGCTATGGACCTGAGTGTTTGCAGATGAGTTATCTTTAGAAAAGCACTAAATGCTTGTTTACTATTTATGCTGCCACATTTGAACATCTTATGAGCAGTAATTAATATCTCCTGCTCCCCCGAGATAAGGGGGTATCATCCTTGGACACAGCAAGGGAACTGAGGCACAGAGGGACACAGTGATTTGTGCACCATCATGCAGTAACTCAAAGAACACACAAAGCACTGGACCAAATTTCCTGAGTCTTTCCTCACTGTATGAATGCCAAACTTCACCTTTATTGTTGCAAAGCCAGGATTCAGCTTTCTCTGTAAATAGGGATGAAGAGGAGGTTCTGGGGGTGCTGCACAATGGGGAGGAGGGAAAGAGGAGCTGAAAGCTGTGACTGACCGAAGCAAATGTCAGTGAAAATTAAGGGCCTCTCTGAAATCAATTGCAAAAGCCAGTCAGGTTCACAGACAGCAGATTTGGGTCCCTGGAATGAAAAGGATATTGTTAACAGCAGCTTGCTGGCAAGGCAACTGCCCTGCCAGGAGCTTTTGGTCTTTAAGAACACAGTTGTCATCCCAAGTCACTGAGGATTTTACTCTTGAGTTTACTTCTGCTCCTTGAGGACTTGAGGGTAAATCTCCCACATGCCATGACCGACTGCTGAACCTCACGGATAGAACTAATTTAATTAAGATGGACAGTTTAAAGTTTGAATGTCGTGCCAGTACTCTCAGTAGCTCGCTGCTCAGTGTAAAACAGGAGATTGTGCAGATGTTTGATCCATTGGTACATTGGGGGAAAAGCCTGGGGTAATGAGGGCAGGCTGTGTGACTCTGGGGGCTGAGGAGATTTGAGTTTTTTTGTAAGAAACATGCTTTGCCTTCAGCAGGTCTGCCTTAGACTGACTTTGCTTTGGATTAGCACATCAAACCAGTAAGCCTTGGAAATGCCATTATTTATCCTTCCCAAATCAGCAGCTCTCCTCTTGGGTCAAGGGGAGTCACTCCGTCTCATGAGCCATAGGAAACACCCAGCAAATGTAGAACAGAATTACCAATTCCCCTGCTGATAAGCTCATGCCCTGCTCTTCATCTGAAATTTTAGGTTTTCTGTCCAACCCTGGGCTTTGCATGACTTGAAACATCTTCCAGCCAGATTTTACTGTAACTCTTGAAGCAGTGAGAGCTGTGTGATTGCAAATCAGGGAAACAATTCAGGAAGAGCAGTTGTTCTCCCAAGGCACCAATACCTAAGGAGTGGGGAACACCAAGGCAGGGCCCCTGCAAACCTGTTACCCACTGCTCAGTGTTTCCTGGACAAAGAGAGATCCTGCTGGCTCTTCTGCAAAAGCTGCAAGCAGCCACAATTCTTTGCTCATCAGGGGCTGTATCTATCAACCTCAGCAATTAACTGGTTGACAGCAAAAGCTGCCCCAGGTTATATTAATGCAGTGATTCCGGAACAGCTCATCCTAGCAGGATGAGGCTGTCTATCAGGGATGGCTCCCACCCTGTCCTTTGCAATGTCTCCATCAGTAAGCAGGGGAGAAGATATTCAGGTTTAAAGATCTTCTCAACTGCCTCCAGGTCCTTCTTCAACCTAAGCTGGACCTTGGTGATTTCAACTGGTTTTTTTCACACTCGACCTGGAGCAGGCTGAGCACCCCCAGCACCTCTGGCTGTTTGGTCACAGCAGCCTCCCACCCTCCTGCTTTGCTGGGCTGGGGAAAAAGTAAAAGCCTCTTTGTTGACTGCAAATGTGCATATGAATGTGGGGCATTTGCCTAATAAATATCTTCCCAAAGGGGGATTAATTAGCATCCCAAGGTTTTCTCACTGCACTCCCTCTGACTGCAGCAGCTCTGCAGCACCTTCTCTTAGGGACGCTGGTTTCCTGCTGTGTTGCTGGCCCCTTTTCCATACACAGACCCCCGGGGCTGAGGATTCACAAATCTCCTGCTCAGGAGCCAACACTGGCAGCAGCTCCCGTGCTGCATGTGTCTGGCAGTAACCACACACACATCCTGGTTCCCCCAGTCCTGCCATTTACTGTGACCCAATCACAGCAGTGATGAAGGGCTCCCTCCTTCCCTGCATGTCTGGGTGCTGTGAATAAGTCACTATAAAACCTCACATGCCGAATTAATTTCCAACTGGTAAAAATCCATGTATTGGTAACCAGGGCCAGAGGTGGGATCTGCTGACACTCACAGATCTCTGCTGATGTTGAAGCTGGCTGGCTTTTGCTTTGGGCATAGCAAAGTGGGAAATCAGGCCTCTTTGGAGTCACGGAGCCTCA
Organism: Horornis vulcanius; assembly: GCA_013401035.1. Lineage (NCBI taxonomy): Eukaryota > Metazoa > Chordata > Aves > Passeriformes > Scotocercidae > Horornis > Horornis vulcanius. The sequence goes on along the minus strand of VZUA01074296.1, from coordinate 24,063 downwards.
CAGCCCAGTGCGGACCTCAAATAAATTGAATAAATCATGTGTTAAAATCAGTTGAGTTTATATGTAAAAGGGAGTTCAGGGTGACTAGCTCAGCTGTGTAAGTCTCCCCAGGGGATCTCTGAAGATTAATCTCTTCCTACAATTTTTTTGGGCTGAAAGAACTTTGTGGGTTGTGAATTAAATACGAATGTTTCCCAAACAGTGTGCACGCCCACGGGTGGCTTTATCCTCTGTCGAATGGGGATTTTGGAACTTGAATGTACATTTAATGTACAATAACATCTATGTTGAGGAAACTCTGTTCTAGATCAAAGCAACATTAAAATCTGAGCTATGTAGCAATTACTTAGAGATTTATCTAGAGCATCTCAGTGCAGCCGTCCGGAATACTTTCAAGGAAAGAAGTGTTCAAGGCCAGAGTGGATGGGGCTTTAAGCAGCCTGGTCTAGTGGGAAGGTGTCCTTGCCAATGGCAGGGGATTGAAACTGGATGATCTTTAAGTTCCTTCCAATCCAAACCATTCTATGATTCTACAGAGATTTTAAGCATCTTCATTTAAGGAGTAGTACTTTCTGACGCTGGATATGAAGTCCCGGGAGACAGCATATTTTTCTTCCTTATAATATTTTTGCTGCAAGCTTAGATTAAAAAAAAAAAGGTTGGGTTTTCCCCCCAAATGTTAGCAGATGCTTTCACTTCAATTAGCTGTAGGAGACAGAGCTGTGCAAGCAGACCAAGCTCTGTGATGTATGGGGGAGGATGTCCAGGGGCTGTGTTGGGAGCATGAGGCCATGGAGGAGGGGACAGGAGAAGTGTCCCAAGAAAAGCTGAGAGCACGAGAACTCTTATGCACGTGGGAATAACACAGGTGGTGTGAGCCAGGAAATGCTCATTTCTTGGGGTTTTCAGTGCAGGACTTTGCACCTTCTTTGTAAATTAGCAGCACCGCTTTGGAAAATTACCTTCCTCCACAGTCAGTTCCTTCTCTTGCTGTAAATAACCTCCAGCCACCTGAATTTTGGCTACGTGCTTGGGTCAGCAGGGTAGCACTATTACAAAATCTGCTGTATCATGAACAACTCTGTCAATGTGTATCCATCTTTGCTAAGGAAGAAGGGGAGAACATGAGGTTAATGACTTTTGGCCGACAGCTGTTTTTGCTGGTGTTTTAAACAATGATTGTTTTAACTTACGATCACCAAAGTATAACTGTAGCTTTATGATGGGGCTTGGATGGGGAGCATCCTATTTACTCTCCACATGGCAGGCACTGCAGCCTGACAGCAGGCAGAGGGGAAGGAGTTTGAAAAGGACCAAGGGGACATAAAAGGAAAACAGGAAGAAAATTGGAGCAGAGAAGGTATGAGGATATTTTGCAGCAAGGACAGGAAAATTAGATGTCAAAGCAACCACAAGTAGAAGAATCTCAAAATACTACTACTAAATGCCCTGGTTCAAGATGAGCTCTGCAATGATAAAGCAGAAAAGATGTGGCAAGGTTACTTGAAGTTTTTCTGGCTACATTTGAGAGTCAGTTCTGATGCTGGGCAAAGGAAAGTCACATTTTCAGCTTGGCTGAAATTTTCAGTCACATTTTCAGCAAGGCTGCCCTTTTGCTGCTTGCAAGGTCCAGCAAATGCCCCAGCTCCTCCAACAGCAATGTGTGTGTAGCCTCGGGGGAAGCAATATAGATCATCCCCTGTATGGGTTGGGCTCATGATAGAACTGACTTTACACTGGTTTTTCCAGCACTTCATCCAGGCTGGGATTTTCCTTTCCTTTCATAATGCCTCTCAGCATGGAGCTGAGGCAAATTTTCAGGTATTTCCAGTTTTCCTGCTCAGTGATGCCCCAGGCCACACTGCTGCAAGACACGACCACAGATCCCCTTCCCTCTGTACATGGGGTGGGGGGACACTTACTCCAGATGACACAGAGGCCTGGGCAACACCTGCCACAGAGAGAGGCATCTGGCTGATCCTCTCTTCTCTGTCTGGAGGACCCCAAGTTCTTAAAATCACACTTCCCACAGCTGCCTGATCCTTGGTCCTCTTCTCTACAGAGACCCAGGAGTCCAGCATCCTCCTCAGGGGAGCATGGGGAGAGGTGTTGGGCATAATCTGTTAGGGTCCACAAGGAGGTTTTTGGGGAGCCCTGGGCAGACTCTGATCTGGCCACAGACAGTAATCACATGTGCTCCCTGCAAAGGACATCCTGGACATCTGCTCAAGGAAGGTTCCACCCCAGAGTTCACTGGTGGGACAGGAGGATAGACCTGCTGGAGCAGGACACAGCCACCCATCAGTTTCACTGCCCGGAAAACCAGGAGTCCCCATTTTCCTTGTGTAGGTGAAGCTAGAGCAGCTTCAGCCAAAGCTTTCCTGAGAATTTTGATTTCTGAGTGTGTTGCTCTGATTTTGCTGTAGTGGGATGTTTTGATCCTTGTGTGCCCTATTTCCTTTAAAACTGAAGTCCTAAAACTTGTGAAGTTTGAAAGATCTGGTGGCATTTTCATAGTGGTGAGGTTGCTATGTTGATTGCACTGGGAAAATTCAAAAAATACAGTGCCTTTCCATGGCATCACAGTCCAGAGCAATGAGCACTGCCTGACACCCTGCGGAGGCCAGGGCAGGGAAGAGGCCATCCTGCCATTGTGTGTGGATAAAATCGGGCTGAAACAGCCAAAGTGAGCCAGCCTTGGGTCACCTGTGATCTTGCATCTCCAGTGCTGCCGCTGAACTGCTCCATGTCAGACAGCTGCTGTGGCTGTCTGTTTGTCCAGGTGGGAAAGTGGGTGAGCACCTTCCTAGAATGAAACCACTGTGCAAGCACACACTCTTGCCATTATCTTGCAGCTCACAAACGAGTTTGAACTTGATTAAAACCAAAATCTGGGCAACTGATGGCAGCAGGGGCCAGGGATGCAATGATGGATACAGGCAAGAGGTGGAGGGCTGGAGCTGCAGGGGCTGGATGACAGCAGCTGTCTTCAGAAAATAGCAACCTGTGACCCTGGAAAGAAGGAACCTTACTGTGAGAATACCATCATCACCCAGTCATTGGTGCCAGCCAGCCAGGGAAAGGGAGGAGATTTTCACATCCCGAAGGCAGACAGCTTCATGCTGGTCTGGCCCGAGGATGAATTCACTCCAAACTTGGGAAAGGTTCAAGTAGTTCCTTGAGAAACAGAGAGCCAGTGCAGCTTCAGCTGCAGGAGGTGCCTGCTGCGTGGAGAGGTGGCAAGACGAGCTAATCTCCCCACATTCGAGTTTCGCTCTTGTATTTTTACTCCACCACGGAGCCCGAGGGAGCGAGGCAGCCCAAGGCTGCCCTGGGATGCTGCGGGGCGGGGAGCGGAGCCGCCCCGGGGGACAGGGCTGGCCTGGGGAGCCGGATGCACTGTCCTGGCCGGGCTAAGGGAAGACGAGCGGGGCTCATCCCGCGCTGTGCAGCGCCGTGCAGGGAGCAGGAGAAAGCAAATGCACGCAGACCTCCAGTGGCCCTTCCGAGTACTACACGGCACTGGCACTGTCACTGTCACTGCCACCCCAGGGACGGGGACCCAGAGCCTGAGGCGCCTCTTCTTCCCCTGCTACTGCAAGTGAGTGAACAAGCGCTCATGTGCACGGTGAGGGGTCCTGTAGGAAAGCAAAGAGATAAGGAAGAGTTACTCCTCTCCTCCCTGCTTCAGTGGCCAATGCCTCAAGCATAAATAATAATAAAAAAACTTTTGAGGCTGCAGGCTGTGCTTCAGGTCTCAGGGAGAAGACAGGACAGTGCCTATGCAGTGAAGCACTCTGTGACACTGCCCCGTGGCACCCCTGGGCTCCATCTCACTTTTGAGGCCCAAAGCCTGCAGCTTCTCTGGAAGGTGCTCTCAGGCACAGGTCCCTGGAAATGCAGCTAAACCTGCACAGTCCTAATGTGGGTCTGGGACCTGGCGTGGGCTCAGCTGCTTACAGCCCCTGCTGCGCACTGGAAACACGGAACCCGAGACAATCAGGGATTTCATTTCCCATACTTGATGGTACGCTTTCTTACAATGAGGGACCAGTGCTCAGGAATGCTCAGTGGGAAACACTGAAGGTCCAGAGAAGGTCTGCCCTAAGGATTTTTTTTAAGGATGTACAAGCATCACACATAACCTCCCACCCACAGGAATGGGTGCAGTACAGAAATTCTGTGCCTCCCTCCCTCCCCTTTACTCCCTCCTTCTTTGAGATGCAGAGGGCCTTTCCCATGAGAACACCCTCCTGGTGTTCTCATCCAGACAGGCACAAGGATTGAACTCTTCAGCTTCATGTGATTTCATCAAAACCCTTCTAACAACCACCACTTCTTCATGTGCCTCTATTGTAAACACCTCCATAAGGAGTAGTTACTCATTTACAAGGTAGTGCTCTACGTGCCAGTCTGCTGCTCCTGGGAGGAAAAAAAAAAANAAAAAAAAAAAAAAAAAAAAGTAGCAATATAAACCCTTAGGGTTTGGTGATGATTTCCTGGGTTTAACCATGACCAAGGAATTAGGTTTGAGCCTTTTTTGTTTTGTGATCCCTTTGTACCACATGGCTGGTTTTACTTAGCCTAATTTCCTAGCCCCAGTCTCCTCCATAGCTTTTTCTGACTTTCCTGATGTCCATCACCTTCCCAATCATGCCCTCTGCAAAAGGCAGAGTCATCTCAAAATTCAGGACAAATTTAGGTACCAATGAGGTATCTTGTGTGGCTATAACAAACAGGTTTTGTAAAGCAAAAACCAAGAGCTGTGGTGAACACAAAAGGGAAGATCAGAGGATTTGAGTTCAAGGCTTAGTGTCTAATTTCAGCATGTCCAAGTGAGGATTGAAACCTGGGAAGAAAAATCTCCTTCTTTGCTGTCCCTCATCCACTTGCTGGTGCTCCCTGGAGGAGTGCTGCTGATTACTTCGAAATTCAATTTCTGCACTGGCAGTGGCATGTTGGGCCTGGCAGTAATTGCTTTGCCAGACAACTCTCTGCTCATCACTGCCTGCATGCTGGGGGCCAGAGCGGCTGGGATGTGGTGCTGGGATAGTGCCTTAAGTCACAGGGCTGCAAGAAGTCCCATGCTTGTGGGTCAGCAACTCCTGCACTCAGCTGTGCACTCACTGCATGAGTGGCACACCAAGGCTTGGGGCTCAGTGCCTTGTGTTTGCCGAGGATTGGAGCCTTGAATCAGCAGCACTTAGCCAACAGCCTTCCCTACCCCATCCCATCCCATCCCATCCCACATCTACCTCGTCCCTGCTGTATCCTCCCACTGTACTGTGGGGTGCCCTACCTAGTGAGAAAACTTTGGAGGGTCCACAAATTCCCTTGCTGCTGCTCACTCTCTGCTGTTCCCTGACTACCCCATGCTATTTCCAGTACATATCCAGAAAATAGCTCACTCCCCCCGACACCACTGGCTCTCTACAGCAGGGAGCGAACTCAGCAATTTACCAGAGGGATTCTGATTCTTATTTTAGACTCCTATTTTAGCCTTCTTTTTCTTTCTAAATTTGTTAAGTTAATCCTTTTTACAGCACTGGGAGCGAGGTGCAGCATCGCAGGGCCCCCAGAAAGACTTACTGGCTTCTCAGCCTCACTCCCTGCAACCTGCTTTCCTCACCTTGCCCCCATGAGCTCCCTTTAATTTGGACAATAAAAAATGCTCTGAGCTAAGCAGCTGCTTTTTATTACTATTATTATTTTTAAAGCTGCAAACATCACCATCTCTTCAACTACAGCAGAGAAGGTGAAATGGAAAATGTGGGGTTGGAGTATGCCTGATCCAGGATGGCAGTAATGTTGCTTGGGGCTGAAAACTTCAGTCCTAATGTAAATCAAAACTGCAGATGATATCTACTGCCTTGCAATATGCTCCATCTCTATATCCCTCATTGCAAACAGCTCTTCTCAAGACTCTGCTTTTCCATGGGACCTGCCTTACATTTGCCATGTGTAGAAACCTGGTCTCCAGAAAATCTGTATGTAGTATCTGTGGGTGATCTCAGTTTCAGTGGCTGGGAAGGAGGTGATTTGCTGTGGTCATGCAAGTCTCTTTTCAGTTGTTTTAGCACATCAACACCCTGGTACAACTGGCCAGATGACATCTGTTATTTCTACAATGCCAGCTATGTATCATCTTGACTTGTTTTCTGTTAGATCCAGCTGTTCTGGCTGATATGCTATTGACCTTTTCAGCTGGTTCAGCACTTGGCTACCAGGAGGTCACTGGATGCCACTTTGAAACAGGCTCAGTGCTTACAGCTATTCTGCTGGGGTGAAGATGGATTTCATCCACCTGTTTCGAGTGTGAACACCTTGAAAGATCAGTTGGCCTTTGCTACCAGCACAAAGTCACTGCCATACCTGCAGGCTTCAGGAAGCATCTATAAATCAGCATAGCCCTGAAGTTTTCAGTAAATTGTGTCATCTGGAATGTGCAGCTTAGCAGCTCATGCCCCCACTCTTGGGAACCACAGGTTACATCACAGCATGACCAGGTACTGACTTCAGCTTTGTTAGGTGGGAGGAGATGCCATAGCAATGCATGTACTAAAAATAGCTATTAAATATGTAGCAGCCCTGGGGGGAAGCATGGCCAAGGCTTGGGAAAGGAGGGGAGGATAGAAAGACAGGGTGAATGACTGACCAATACACATAACTGCAATGCAGGAGATGGGAAGTAAGGAATGAAAAAATGTTGGGATGTCGTATTTCATAGAGTGATTTGCTCTTGTGGACAGTGATTTCTCCAAGTAGCTTTATTTTTTTTTTTTTCATCTGTTTTCCCATGTTCAGCCTCTAAAACAGCATTTCTGGCTGAGATGAGGCCAGAGTTTATGAAGATTTCCTTCATCAAGTACAGAGTGTTTCCATACTATTCTAGGGCAAAGTTAGTCTGATCTTTAATTAGAAACCTTTATAGTTGGGGAGTCTGAAGCTTTCTTCAGTAACCTGTTTTTATTGTCTGGTGTTTAAATCTCCTTTTAGTTACTTGTCTAACTTGGGCCACTTTTGCTGGAATTACTCCAATTATCTGTTGTTCTCCTGTCAGGAGCTGAGGGACAATGACTGACCATCTCCAGCTCTCTAACAGCATTTTACATGTTGGATGATTATCCTCTTTTGGCATTTTAGCTTCCTTTTCTAGACTAAACAAGCCAACACCCATCTGAAACCCAGAGATTCTTCTCTTTGTTGCAACCATTGTGATTTGCAGTGTGTTTCTGTCTTGGTCCCCAGTGGCATTGCCATGGCCTGGCTTCTTCAGGAGGCTTTCCAGGAGAGGACACAACCTGTGTCTTTGGCTTTTAGCTTCCTGGTGGTTTTGGCTGCTTCTGGTGCTGTGGACAGGGAAAGAAATGGAGCAGAATCTGTCCTTCAAGGCTTTTTGCTTTGTCTTTTCTCAGTGAAAAAGCCTGTGCAACATTCCTGGAGCAAAGCAGCCTGGGCTGGTAGTATGCCTTTTTGAGGGAACATATCTGGATAGACTTTTCCTCCCCTTCCTGTAAAGAGAAGGTGGAAAACTGCTCTTCTTGGGCTTTTCCCATGGGTTTCCTTTCCTCTCTGTAGGTGGGAGCTTATGTAACTGGTGTGCTGTCACAGAAGGCCACCTGGGCCACACCTTCTGGGAAAAGGAGGACAGGAGAAGGACAAAAGGCAAGTCAGCCTCCAGACACCACATCCATACCATGGTGAGGTTTGTGTTCCTTATGGTTGGGTCTACACTGAAGCCCCACTGGGTCCCCAGTGCTGAGGACAAGTTTTGAAAAGTTTCACTTCATTTCTGCTTTTGATAATTCCTTGTATGTCTCAGAGGCCCCAAAGGGAATCTGCATCCGCTCAGGGACATCCCTCCATCACTCGTGGCAGGCATGAAGCTGTTTGTAGGCTGGAGGGACACACTGGGAACAGCACGTTTAGCTCGTTTTGCTATCTCAGAGGGACTGATTGTAGGGAACAGCTGGTCCAGCCAGCAGAGAAGTGCAATAGCGAGATGCCAGATGAGTAAGACTGAACAGAGCTTGCCCCAGCTTGCCTGTCCCTTCCAGCAGATCAAACCAAAACTGAGCCACCCCAGCAAGTCACTCAGATGAGAGCAAATGCAAGTCAGTGCCTTAATTTTCCTCACAGAAAGGGACCTGTTTGAAGGACCCAGTACCCTGCTTCCCTTGTGCCCTGCTCTGATCCTCAGAGACTCCCAGGATATTTTGCTGTGCTGCTAATAATGCTCAGTTTTTTCTACCAGAGGCAATCTCCGTTGTAAATTCTGGCTGTAAATCCTTGTAAATATCATGCTGGGTACAGCTCCCTCCAGGGACATCCACCTCCTCAGCCCAGGGGCAGGTGGCAATTGCAGGAGACGTTCCAAGACTGCTGGTGCTTCTCACCCCAAGGCACTTTGCAAATTTTTGCTTCTCCTCCTGAGCCAGCTTTGGCTCATTGTGTGGGGGAGATCAAGTTGTCAGCCACTGAATTCACCTTCTAGAATGTTGAGGTGCTTGGGTCCTGCAAGAGCTTTGGTCTGAATTTAGAGATCTTACATTAAGTGTCCAGTTTGATCATGGTGCTTAATGTTAGGAAAGGGATGGGATCCACCTACCAGATCTGCCTCAGCAGTGGGGAGAAGCTCTACAGGAAGCAGTATGAACACAGCCATTATCTCACTCTCCCAGTAACATTTGGGTAGGGAATATTTTCTGTTTAAGCAGAAGAGGACAGTATAGTGTTCTTGCCTAAACAGAGGAAGGTGATGCCATTTCACAGCCTACCTGGCTTCCAGCTGCTCTGTATGGACAGAAATCTGCCTCGGGCCCCCTGTGACAGCCACCAGTCCCCTACAGATGGTCCAGTGCCCGCAGAGCACCCTCAATGGTGCTCTGTGCCTCTGTGTGGACAACTGAACGGGGCCCTTGTTGGCTCTGCTTTTCAAAACCAGACCCTGGTGCAGGTAGGCAGTGCTTGGTGGGGCCACTTGCACCCAGACTCCAAAATGTCATTGTTTGAGACTGGAGCAGCTCCAGCTGATCTGATTATTGACTGTTACTGTGACTGTTTGGGTTAAATAGGCAGCTGCACAACTGGGCTTTGGGTAGCCCTTGTTTTAGCTGCACACACTACAGCCTTCCCTGCAGAACAATGACTGGCCCCCAAGTGTGTGTAGTCAGAGCTCAGCAGAGTGTGGTTTTCTCTCCCTGTGAAATTTGTTAGGGTGTCAAAGAAAAGAATAATAAATCTGTTATGAGTTGCCATGAAAAGCCACAATCACCAAAGTATTTTCCAGCTGTAAACCTGAAGAAAGATTCCAGTATGTGTAACTGAAATGTTTCACTTCCATTTCAAGAATGCAGCAATTTCTTGTCACCCCACTCCAGCTGCAAAACAATATGTGTTCAGCAATGTCAAGTGTGGTTCAAAAAACACTTTTCCAATTTGCAAAATTACTTGAAGCCAACTTTTTTTTTCTTTCAGAACACAATGTTTTTAGCTCATCTAATCAATTTTTAATTTTCCCATGAATCTTGTTAGCCCAGCAGCAATCCAATAAACTCCAAAGGGTAGCTGGGCTCTGCCATTTCTGTGAGCACTAGAGGAATAAATGCGGCGTGGGGAGTGATTTATGCAAGTTCACTTGTGTCTCCCTGTTGTGGTTGCAGTTCCCCTGCAGCTTCAACACTCTTCAGGAATCTTCTTGCTTCTTGCCCTACTGCTGTGCTCCTGAATGGGCTGTCTGGGTCTCCCATCTGTGCTGCTCTCTCCCAGCCCACCCACACCAGACCAACCTGTCACTGTGATGAGTGTGGAAAAAGGAGCCAAGAGTGGGGCTACAAAGTGTCTGTGTCAGCCCACCTGCCTGCCCAGCAGTGTCAGGCCAATGCCTCCACCAGCCTGCTCTGACTGTGGTAGCAAAGGGAGGAGACATCAGAAGAGGACAGCAAGGCTGGGGGGACCACAAGCACAGAGGAGTTAGGAGCTGTGGCACTTGGAAGTTTATTTCATAAAGATGTATTAAATCCAGAGGAAGGATTTAACTTCGGTGCATGAGGAAAATGTCTGGTCAGGGAACAAGACAGAGGCAGTCATTTTGTTATTAGGCATCTGAAAGGATCATGGATTTCTGATGAGCTCTGAGACCTGCAGGGCTTCTCCTGGGTCTGAGATGTGAAGTCAGGCATGGAATGAAATCAGTTCCTGGGATGAGTTAATATTTAGCATTATCGAACAGTGAACTGGAGACAAGGCAGGGAGGGAGTCTGCGCATGGCAGCCAGGCCTTGTGTCCTGCCAGGTTCAAGAGTCACGGAGAGAGTCCAGATGGGGTCTCTCTCCCTTGGGGTGGACAGGAACAGTGATTGAGCCAAGACAGCTGGAGAGAGGAGATCCCAACCATATCCCTGCAAGGGGAGAAACAAAGGTATTCCCACTACTCCTTCGATCTCTAGTTGCTGTTGAGGATGTACTCAATGACTCAAGTTACGCTGCTTGTGGAGAATCCTCATCCTTAAAAAGAAGAATCGAGTGAAGCTGAGATCCCAGCAGTACTTATAAATTCCTCCTGGATGCTAAACTCTTTGGGATGACAAATTCCCTGGACTGCATCTCTAAGCACATAACACAGCACAGACCTGCTTCTCCTCTGGGGTCTCTCTGACTGCAGCAGGAATGTGTAGTTCTGGTGTGGCCTCCTGGGACTTGGTGTGTCTGTGGGCTCCTCTCCAACACGTCAATAGCTGCTGGCTGTTCCACAGGGCTCCTTGGGCAGGTTTGGCTTTGACTGAGGACATGGAATCATAGAACATTAAGCGGTTACTTCCTAATATCTAACCAAAATTTCCCCTCTTTCAATTTTTATCCATTACTCCTTGTCTTATCATTACAGTTCCTGATGAAAAGTCCCTCTCTGTAGGCCTTGTTTAGGTACTAGAAGACGCCTATGAGATCTTCTTGCAACCTCTTCTCCAAGCTGAACAGCCCCAACTTTTTCAGCCTGTCTTTGCTGAGGTGCTCCAGTCCTCTTACCAACTTGGAATTCCTATTTGCTTTGTTGAACTTGAGGAGGTTTACACTGGCCCAGCTCTTGAGCCAAAGCTCCCCATTGCTTTCCATGCTGGCTGGGGGATTGGGGGATGGCCTCAAGGGTTAACAGCCATTGCCAGCTGTGGCTCTCCAGCAGGGACAGAGAGGGCACAGGCACCCTGCCAGGAGGTAATGCTGTTTGAGCACTGCTGGCAGAGACTTCAAACCCCTCAGCTAATTTCGGATGTTCTGCTTGTGACATGGAAAGCTGCATTCCCATCTAGGAAAGAGCTCTTCCCTGGGACTAGGAAGGGAAGGGACTATTTATTAATATAACATTGTCAAGAGTGGCACATCTATCTTTCTGAAAGCCCTGTCTGAGGTGGTTTCTTTTATGTGACACTTTTCCTCCAAGGAGCCCCAAATGTGCTGCAGAAGAGGCCGTCCCAAAACACTGGAGAAACCATGCAGAACAACCACTCCCTCTTCTTCCAAGAGTCTGAGAGAATAAAAAATGCAGAATATTAAAATCAGTGAGAAAAAATTGGGCAAAGTCATGTTTACTTTTCCACATCGGCAAAGTTACATATAACTTTTTATCTACAATAAAAATTTATTATACATATGTCTGTATGTATAATAAATACAACCTTTTCTTTAAGCCAGTTAAAAGAGTTTTAGCTGGGTCAGACTTGGACCCTACATTTCAGTAGCAGATCATCCTGCTTCTCTGCGAGGCCCAGGTAAGAAAACAGAAGTGTGCCTCTCTCCAACTGGAGATGCCTTTTTTTTTTAGCACTCCTTGGTTTAGGAGTTGCTGGGGAGCTTCTCAACCTAAGACCACCCAGGCTTCCTTCGGTGCTCCCTTGTGGAGACAAAGACTCTTCTACTGCAATAGAAGACTAAACATGGAAACCAGTCTGAGGAGGCTAGATTCCCCATGTCTGGCCTAGGAAGGATGATGGGAGTAGAGACCTTTAATCAGTGAGGGACTTCCCAGAGTATGGTGTTGACAGATGCCAGTAATGAGATCATGTAAGAGGCATCAGCATCAGATGACCTGATCAGTCTCTTTTTGTCCTGGACATGTGTCTAACCCAGAGCCTCTACCTTGTAATGCACTGGGTTTGTGGTCTGTTGGCTGCATGAGATGCACATGGCCTGTGACAACTCTTGGCAATGCTGAAACAGAACCTTTGCCATGGTTTGTCTCCCACCTTCTCCAGTGGCAGCCATTGTGATGATCAAAGCTGCTGGATTAAGAAGTTTGGGATGGAGATTGCTCCCTGTCTGTTGTCAGCTATATGAAGTTTTACTCCTAGCTGCCTGGATCCCCAGGGAAACAGATAGATGTGGTTGTAAGGATGTCACCATTATTACCATGACTCTTCTCAGGAAGCTAGGGTAATGCATTCATTCCCCTGCTTTGCTGTCCCTATTGGGTAAATATGTCACAGTGCCTTGCAGACTGGCCCTGCCTTAGGTTCTGTAAATGTGGTGTCAGTGTCAGTGCTGGGATTTTCATATCCTAACCCCCACATCTGAAAGTTTCAGTCAAAACTGAGAACAGGATGGGGATGAGGACTTCTTCCTGACCTTCTGATTTTAGAGATGGGAGAGTGCTTTGTGCAAGGACTGAGAGGGCAGTGAGGATCCTGCTGCACAGGAGCTGCTGGTGCCAGGAGACCAGAGAAGGAAGAGTGAGTGCCACTGATTCTGACAGCTGTCCTGAGGCTTTGGTACCAGGTTGTCTGTGTTCGGTGTCAATTATGTGGGACTTGGTGAAATTTAGGCTTAGGACATGTTTCTTCCTCCACAATGGTTAAAAAAGCCGCAGATCTATATGAATAAATCTGCTTATTTTCAGTCCAAAAAATACAGAATGCCATGTACTTCCATACTGGGCTGCAGGTTTCCCTCATCACTCCGGGGAGGTGCAATTGAAGATTGTGTCTCTGCTGGGCCTGAGGGACACCAAGAAATTCTCAGCATCACTGCTGATCATCTGAATAGAGGAGCAGAAAGGGAACACAATTTTCATGCTGAAAGTAGCAAATCCAGGCACAAAAAATGCAGTGACATCCACAGCAGCAAGACAAGCCTCTGGCATGGACAAAATCTCCTCTGTCTCCTCTTTTGCCCTTAAACTGTCTGCTTGTTATAGCTATAAAAGGCTGTATGAGCACTGGGATGTGCCCTCCAGACCCTCCATGTTGGGGTCACGCAGTAGCTGATGTTACTGCCACAGCCAAGGTCCCACGTGGCTTCCCAGGAGTCTCCATCTGAGTGCTTTGACCCTACAGCACAGATGTTCCCATGCTCCATGGATATGTCAGGATTTCTGGACATCTGCTTGCTTGGTAAGATCAGCTGCCCCAGTCAAGCTGCCTGACATGTGTAAATTATGGACAAATGTGCTGCAATCTACAAATACCACCATGGCAGAGACAGAGAGCACGTCCCCAGGAACACGGAGAGCTGGCTGCCCTCCCCTTGTTGTAATGTTTTGTGCACATGTAGCAAGTGCTTTCTGTCATTAGCTCTCATAGATCCTCCTTATAAATATACCTTGGCTTAGCAGGCTTGCTGCAGAGAGTGGGAGTTTTTCCTTTGGTTCACAAGTGCAGTTGGGATGTGAAGCTGCAGGGGTTCACATGCCGGGCTCAAATGTTGGCACCAAGACTTAATGCACAGCTGTGGAGGAAGGGAGCAGAGAGGATGGGGAAAGGAATCAAGAATGCAGAAAAAGAGGTGTTTGTTTGTAAAAAAGGAGCATAGAGCCAGGGGAATAAAAAGAAAAAAAGAAATTCAGAAAAATTAGTGAGGGAAGAAGAAAGAGCAAGGAATGAAAGAGGGAGTTTTAGAAAATCAGGGGATGCATTTATTGTGCTGCAGGTGCTTGCCCACACCAGACTAATGTTCAGCTGGTTGTCTTAGTCCTCTCAGAGAGAGAGAGAGCTGGCATCCCTCTAAAATGTGTGTGCAAATAAAACCCACAGCAGCTGAAACACCCTGAGATGAAACACAGGAGATTAAATTACAAGCTAATTGTGCTGAGATGCTTTCAGAAGAATGAAAGTTTTGGCAAGAGGCAATTTCTCCAGAGGAGATGGCCTTGTCAAACCCTCCTCTTCCCTTTCTCCATTAAGCAACCTCATCCCTGCTCTGTGGAAAAGGCTGCGCAATTTTTTTGATCTTTTGGAGGTTTCCATCCTGAGCAGGTCTCCAAGGACTATGGGACCTTCTTCTGCCCATGCACTAAACCAGTATTGCCTGCTGCATTCTAAATGGGAACTTTAGGTCCCCAATGTCAAAACACATTTCTAGTAACATGGTCAGGGACCTCCTGCCCTTGTGGGCTCATTTAGTCTGGAAAAAGAGAATGAAAGGAGAAATTCAGCAGCTGTCCACAACTCTGTGATAAACGATAATAAAAATGATAGAAACAAACCCTTCTCAGGAGCACAGGGCAGTAAGAGAGGGGAATGGGTGGTCTGCAGCTTGGGAAGGACAGCAGGAAAAACATAATTTCATTAGGAATATAGTGCAGCAGTGAAACAGGTTGCAGAGAGGTAGTCCAGCCTCTGTCATTGTAGGTTTTCAAAATATGGGTAGCAAAGCTACATGTGACCTGATCTAGAGCTGTCAGTCATCTAGTTTTGGGCAGGAGGCTGGGCAAGAGGCCTCCAGAACTTCCTTCCAACCATTGTGTCCACAGTTCTAGGGTTATTTCCACTCAGTTTCAGCCATTTATTATTTTAGCTTCTGAAACTTTCTTGCTATGATTATTTTCCTTTTAAAAAGACATCTTTTGATTGTAGCGGGTGATTGAATCTGATCTATCTTTGGTATGTTACTAGAAAACCTTTTCAGTTGTTAAAACCGCCCAATTTGTGTATTCTGAAGCCAGCTAGGAGCACAAAATGGATTAGAGGTTGAGCATTATGCAGTTGGGCTCTTGGGTAGTGTATTTTATTTTAATTTAAAGGTGGTTTTCCTTTTGTTAATAAAATATGCAGCCTTTAATGCCACACAGTCAAACAACAGTTGGAGAACCGGTGGATTGGTGTTTCCAATTCTGCAAGTTCATTAGAAAACCCAAAACATTTATCAGGTGCTGAAATCTAACACATGATGTGTTAAATCTGTGATTTAAAATGAGCTTGATATATAAACCCTGAGACACCAGAGCATCAAGGTTGGATAAGGTTTCTCTGTACTACACTTAAGAAAGCCAAATGAAAACAGTTGAGGTGAGTGAGATTAACAAAAATTATTTCATATTACAGCAATTTACTTCTGACTCATACTATCTTCCCCTTTTGTTAGTCCCAAAATTAAATAGAAGAAAAGCTGAGTTTTTATGGAAAAGAAAGCAGCACATTTTTCCTTTGGATGCTCTGAAGCTGAGCTGAGCAAAATCTGATTTACTCAGATTTAACCTTAAGTCATATGGTTCCTGCAGGAATCCCACAGCAGTACTCTATTTTTTCAGGTGCAGAAGAGTTTGGTGTTTTTTTAGTTTTATTTTATGTGATTATTCACTCTGCTGACATTTAAGGAAATGATGGTTGGTTTCCCCATTGTGTATAAAACCTTTCCTCTTCCAGCAAATGTTACCTACTTTTTTCCTAATCTTTCACTGGCCAGGGTAAGTGCAGCATTATAGGTTTCATACTTTGTTGTTTAATTCTTTCTTGGCTTCAAGAAGCTGTGGTATGCAAATGAATTTCCAGTCTTTCAAATTTTCTCCTTCAGATTAACCCTTTTGATTATGTTAGAAAAACTAGAACATAATCAGAACATTTTGTTTTTACAACTGTCAGAAAACTTCATGTAAAAATATCCTACCAAAAATACAGGTATTTTGCAAAATTGATGACCTGCTGTACCCCTGGTCAGCAGCAGTATTTCAGAAAGGCAAGGCACCTGCAACATGAATATAGCTGAGTATCAAAATTTAATAAAAAGCTGTCAAACTCTGACAGAAGGTGAAGGAACAAGGAGGTCATGTTGTAGAAGGCACTTCCCTGTGCTCTGGTGATAATAGATTTGCTCTTCTACAGGGAATCTATCTGGCATGAGCAGTGACATCACTGATTTGAACACCTTGCCTCCTTTCAAACAGTTATATTACATTACATTACATTGATATGATATGATATGATACTTTATTATCTGTAGTTGTCAGGGTTCTTGTTTTGGCAACTTTAAATGGTGTTTACACAACATCAGTGTTTCTTTGAGTCCTGAATAAGAGCTTTGGGATAAAACCATTGTCCTCAGCAAGCCCTTGGCTCTCTCCCAAGAAACACATTTATGGTGTTTGCTCCCTAAGGAGGCAAAATGGTTAACAGAAACAAGTCCAAAGACTGGCTGGGTTTTCTGATCACTGCCTGAAGCGTTAAAGCTTTCGTAATGCAGCTGCCCCAGGAGAGGTAGCTGTCTGTAGGTCTGTCTTTGTTTGTAAACTTTTATCTGCTTGTTTATGAGCTGGGAATTGATTTCTTGATGACAGTATTTCTTCAGAGTCTTCAGTATATATAGCAGATCCCTCCAGAGTCTTTTGATGCCTCTAAAGATTACAGGTAGTGACTGAAAAATGTTATTGTATTTCTCCTGTTTTTAAAAACTTTTTTACTTCTGGGAATTGTGGGATGCCTTGAGAAAGCCAGAGATTTTAGTACATGCTCTGCAACTCCTGCTATACTCATTGTAAGGTGACAGCACTACAGAAAGCAAAACTGCATATTTATTTATAGATAAAGTACTTTTTGTATTATTATTATTATATGTATATATTATAGGCAGGAGTAGGTATAAAAAAACTAATAAGGTAAAAAAACCAAGGAAGCAAATGGTGAAATTCCCATTGTCTGCCCCAAGGATCCAGCAACCTCCTCTCTAGATGCGCTTACAATTTTGGTATTTTTTTTACAAAAGGGATAATTTTGGAGCATGTATGACTGAACCCCCAGGAGCATGGATGCAGGAAGCAAGTGCAGCAGAATCAAGGCTGCAGGGGAAAAAGGAAATGGTCATGGCTCTCACAAGCAAAGCAAGCCCTACCAAGAGTCTCTTACTGCCTATACTCTCTTCTGTCTGCCAGTTTTATGGTGATAACAATATGAAGTGAAAAAAGAAGTCCAGCCATTATGATGTTAATCCAGACAAAATGGCAGGTAAAAAGGAGAGCAAAAGCCAGACATCAGTCAGCTATGACCTGAGCCATACTGAATGCACCCATCTTGCTTTGAAGTGGAGGCACTGTAGATTTGAGGGTTTTCAGCTTTTTAAAATAGACATCTTGACAGGTGAAGCTTCAAAAGGCCCAGACAGAGGCAGTACAAACATGCAGGAAGGGAAGCCTGTTCAGGGCTGGCTGAGGACTGGACACTAATGTGACCAGGCTTAGTTCATATGGGGTTGAGAACATTTCACCAGGGACCTGCTTCAGTGAAAGCAGAGACATAAAAACAGTAAATGAGACATTATCAGTGGAATGTCTACATGGTGACAGTAAAGGACACACACTGCAGTGGTGAAATAGGGTACAGGAGGGGCTCAGTAAGATTATGTAAAATGGCAAGTCACTGCAAACAGAAGCTTCTGAACAGAGAAAAGAGCCTGGTTTCTGCCAGCCCCACCAGTCACCCGCTGAGGCTGCACAATGGGAAGTGCCTTGCAGGCCTGGGGGCTGCTGCCCCACTCTGCAGAAGGATTTGGAGAGAAGGCAAGGAGCCAGGGAGTGTCAAGTGTTGCTAAGACTGTATCAGAGCATAGGCAATTAAGTGGAGTTGTAAGGGACCTCTGAAGGCCTCTTGCCCAACCTCAAGCTGCAAGTTGTGCATTCTGGCCCTGGAGAAATGCCCACTTCCAGCTGTCTGTCCAGCACTGCCAGATCTCCCAGAGTGCCCATTTGGTACCTACCTACATAGCTGTTCCATGAGGAACATAACCACTTACTTGTGGCCATCTTAAATGGTGCTGGGCCACATTCAAGCAGCCAAATTGTGCCTTTAGTCTGGATACACAGTTGGCATGACAGGATCCATACATGTCTGTTTCCAAGGCTGGGGATCTGGAACAGTCAATTCTGTTTGACATGAACACCTAGAGACCAAAATAAGTACATGATTTTAGGTAAACTCTTGAGGTAGCCTTCCCCTGCTCCCTCCCAAAATGTGGTGAAGGAGCAAACCGCCAGACTGCCTCCAAGAAAAGCAGGTCCATGTAAACCACATCCCTCTTGCAACTGGAATCTATTTAGCCAAGAAAACACAAAAATGATGATAGATGTGCCAACCAGCAAACTGCCTGTGAGCTATAATCTTCTTTCTCTCATGTTCCTGTTTTACAGCTTGGATTCCTTGAAAGGGTTAACAAAGCTGCAGTGCAGAGAGGACTCAGAGGGCTCTCAAAAGGCTTTTGATAAAGTCCTGCACAAGAGCCTATTGAGAAACTTGGCCGGGGTGAAAGGTAAAGTCTTGTCATGGATTAAAAACTGGAGAAGAGATAAGGAGCAAAGAGTAGGAACAAATGGCCAATTCTTAGTGTGGAAAGAGATTAATCATGGGTAGCTGCAAGGACAGTATTGCAGACTGCTGCTGTGTTTACTTACCACTGCCCAGCCCAGGAGCTAAAATGCCCTGTGGGCTCAAAATGTTCAGGATAGCCAAGACTGGGAGATTTAATACAAACCCACGGAAAAATTAACTTAAGAGTCCAGTTCTGCCAGGAATTATTATCACTCAGCATGTCTTAAGATGGTATGATGAGAGTAAAAAGGCAAATTGGTATGAGAGGCAAAGAGGTGACAGAGACAGAAAAATACAGACTAATGCTGAGAAGACAGAGCAAACACTTATTAAGCCATTGTCATGGGCAGCAAAATTAGTGCACCAGAATTAAAAAGCTAAAAAAGTGAAAAAAGGAAAGGGAAGTTCTGAGACCATGATATGGCATTACACTTGGATTAACTACACTACCAACTACGTCACCTGATGCACACCAATGGATGGGAGGAAGGCAAGACTGAGACCTTTAAGTGAATATGAACAGCCTACACAGCTGTGCATAAAGTACAAGAGCTCTCCATCCTCCTGCTCCCTGTTTAAATGAATAATGACTGTCTGGACTCAGAAGAGGTACTTGTAGTTTGCCTCTGGAAATCTCTCTCACTGGAGAAAAGTTTTGTACAGGTTGTTGCTTTTTCTTTTATTGGGTAAAAATAGCAATAAATTCAATTCATCTTCCTGAACAGAGTTTTAAAAATATATGACATAAATTAGCAGCTAAAATTTCATGGTTGCCCTCATATCATACCTAAGAAACCTTATTGTCTCCATTCCACATAGAATATTACTGAAGTACAGAGGTACTGCTACAGTCAGTATCTACCTTGAAGGTGAGTTACTTAACTTAAACATGTTTATTTGGTGTGGAATGATACTCTGCAAGCATATCTCTCTTCCTTCTCTCAACAGAGGCGGTCTAGGTGAAAACTTGAGTTTAACTTTCTCTTTTAAAAGGTCAGAGCCTTTTGTTAAGTCCCTCCTCTAGTGTTTAGTGCCAAGGACAGAAATAGTTCCCGAAACTCCTGACTCCCCATGTTATATTCAAGTACAAGAGTCCATAAGTGTCCTGGAAGATGTCAAGTGGAGTTTGTTTTTGAAATGTTTTGGCCAAGCAAGGAAACATCATCTCAAGAACCACCCTTGGAAGGACGGAAAAAAGATGTGGAAATTCATATGCCCTGGTCAAATCCATCCGATGTAAAGGGAAGCGAAATAATCAAAAGCTGTTTGTTACAATGAAAGGTGAAGGGAATTTAACCTATATACTCATGTACATGTGATCTCTTTAGGATTCAGTGTTACACAATGCTGTCTCAGGAGTACATGGCATTTCTTCTGCCCTTCATTCAGTTTTGTTTCTCCTCACTTCTGATTCTTTTGAAAGAGAATTCAGAAGGGGAATAGAGAAAAATGGACACAGCAATTAAAAAGCAGATTGTGTCTTTTCTACAGAGAGCTCATCTGCAGCTGCCACAAAATTGTTTGGAAATATCATGGATTCCCTTGATGACAGCATTGCAAGTTAATTAGGTGCACAAAGTCAGGTAATTAGGTGAGTGCAAAGAGGCAAAAGTTGAGAGCTTCCCTGCTGTTAGAAATCTCAGACAAATTGCTTGCCCATAGGATCAGATGGGTTTCCTCACGTATTAAAGTCTTCCAGCAATTTATGTTATGCAGGCTGCAAACATTTGATAAATAGCAATGACACTTTTTCAGGTAACATCGATATGGTGTTCTGAAGATTGATCAAGTATTGTTAGAGGAGCTGGGTTTGCTTTCTGACACATACATTAGGAACCTTCCTGTCGTTTCTGTGTTGTAAGGGAACGGTGAAAATGTCCTCTGCAAATAGCTGAGATTTGCTCTGATGTAGAGAGATGAACTATTTAGGTAGGGTACAACTAACACCTGAGGTTCCACTTTGTCATAAACATCAGCAAGAGAACGTTTTCTTAAACATGATCTCTGTCTGCTCTCTCTGAGATCAATTGGAAAGCTATTGAATTAGCAGAGAATGAAGTTAAAATAGAACCTAAGGCTGATGAACATGTACTCTTCCTCTCCTGCCTTCACCTACTCTCCAATATGTTCATATAATAGAGCTGAATAATTACAGCCTGGGGTCCATGTGGGCACCCCAAT
>VZUA01074295.1:14013-35018 GCA_013401035.1 Horornis vulcanius | reverse complement strand
AGACAAACATGGAGCTTCGTCAAGGGGCTGGAAGAACGATACAGGAATTGTGCTTTACGTGTTTAAACCTATGATTGCTGTAAAGGAATTGTCATTCCCACCGATTTTTAACATCAACATTTTCAAGGTTTTGGGTCAATTAAGCATGATGTTTTTATAAATTATTTCTTCTTAAGATTAGTGTTACTGTGAATAATTTTATATTAACATGTACCATTATGTGCTTCCAAACAAAAGCTTGCCCTAAAAACCAATCATCTTCAAATAATAGCAAAAAAATAGTTTCAATATGTATTCTACTTTTTGTACATTGGAGGTAGACATTTAATTACATTTTAGAGCTGTTTTCTTGCGGCCATGAAAGACTTAATATTTATATATTTTCATGTGCCTATCTTCTTCTAACAGTTGATGTTAATTTTTTTCCTATTTCCTAAATCCTATTTTCTGTTGCTTCATATCTCTTCCTGCTTTCATATTACTACTTCAACTAAATAACTTTCTATGTTAAAAAAAAAAAAAAGTCTCTATTAGTGTATTTGTTTGAAAGACAGGTGTCTGCCATGGAAACCCAGAACCTCTCTTGGAATGGAGCCTTCCCTCCGAATTATTGCAATTTTGGCATTAAGGGGCTCTCAGGCAAAGGTATGGGGATAGGAATAACAGTTCTTTACTAGGATGTGTAACAAGGCAAACAAAACAAAAACTACGGCATTAACAACAAAACAGAACCAGGAACCGCGTGACGGTCCGAGACGGGAAGGAAGGGATGGAGGAGAGGCTTTGCTTCACAAAATCTGGGACAGTCTGATCCCAGTGTTATAAACAAAAGTTGTCTAAGTAACTGTTACAGCATTAGAATCATTAGAATTAATAGTATCCATTCCAGTTGGCTAAGTTTAAGGTGTTTATCTTGCTTTGGTTGTTTGTATGCATCCCTGTTTCCTGTGTATCAGTTAAGAGTTTTGCTTTGTTAATAATTTTCTCCCCTTACCTGTGTATCCCTGACCCATTTGCAGGGTATGATCCCTGCTGCTCCCTAAAATGGCAGATATGCAAATAGAGGGGAGACCTCAGAATTCTGGGTAATACTCAGAAATAAAAGACTCTTAAAACAAGGAACCAGAGCAGAATCCAAGACTCCAAGACTGTAAGGGATACCCCTGGACTTGCAGAGACAAAGCTCCTAGCCAAAGCAGCTGCAGTTGGTCGCCATGACCTTATAGCCCTCTGTCAGCAGGACCTCCCTACACCACAAGCCCAACTTAATTTTTTGGGTATGCTCATGAAGGCACAAAGCTCAGCCATGCTGTGAAGCAGAGTTGATTTTGTCTCCTTCTCTGTGTTGCCAAAGGGAACAACAGTGGTATGCGCAACCCCTGAAGCCTCCACCCAGAGCCGGCTTTTATAGTAAAGGTTTTAAAACCAGAAAATGCCCCGCCCTGTTTATTTCACTGGTGCTCTGCAAAACTCTGGGGAACAGTGAGCTGGAACGGCAGGAATGAGCCAGAATCCCCGGCTGGAGGATGAGATGTATCAGAGCTCTGCAGTGGTAGCTGGAAGGGCAGGAATGAGCAGGAATCCCCGCTGGACGATGGGATATATCTGAAGCTCTGCAGTAGTAGCTGGAAGGGCAGGAATGGGCAGGAATCCTGGGCTGGAGGATGAGATGTATCAGAAGCTCCGGTGGTAGCTGGAAGGGTAGGAATGAGCAGGAATCCTGGGCTGGAGGATGAGATGTATCAGAAGCTCTGCAGTGGTAGCTGGAAGGGCAGGAATGAGCAGGAATGAGCAGGAATCCCGGGCCGGAGGATGAGATGTATCAGAAGCTCCGGGGGTAGCTGGAACTGTGGGGGATGTCCCGGCAGGGCAGCAGTGCCAGAGCAGCGCCCAAGGAGCAGCAGGGCGGGACAGCGGCTCCCGCAGGGCAGGAAAAAGCGAGCTCAGAATTCCTGGACACACGGGCTGATGGTGCTTGATCCCTAGCACTGGGCTCCAGTGGTGACAGTGAGTTCTCCACCACAGCTTGACCGTGCTCCCTCGGATGCCAAGAGCGAGAGCAGCCGCCCCCAGCCCCATCCTCTACCTGCCCCCCAAACTCGCCGTATCTTCCCCCTCCAAAAGAAAACCCCCAGAGACAAAAAAAGTGTAGCCAGGTGCTAACTCCTCTCCTCTGGCTGCTTCTTTTGGTTTTTGCTTAAGTACAAATAAGTACCCAGTAGTTAGTTTCCTAGCAACTTATGGGAAAAAATTCTATAAGTAAAAAAAGGAACAAATCTAATCCCCAACTAGTAGTTACTTAGAATAACAAAAATACAAATCAAATGGCTCCACACATGAAGTGACAAATGAAGCAACGAAAGACATAGCATATGGTAATTATAATAAATGGCTTAACTGAAAATTCATAAAATTAGTACCTCATCACTCATTTTGACTTGTCTGTCTTATTTAGATGGAGATGTCTCACCGCTTTGCTGTAATTTAGCTTTAATAACATCTCTGTTAAGTAGATGCCTGTTGAACAGACAAGCATTACTTAAATAATGGCACTTCAGCAGTGAATTAACTTTCTCCTCTCCAATTAAGTAGCTGTCCATCACATTCATCAGCTCACTAAATCATCTTTCTCTATCTTCATTATTATGTATTAGCCACGTACAGTGGTAGGCTATGCAGTAACTCCTTTCCAGGACTAGGTTTGAGTCCTTTACATACTGATGGTACTGGGGAGGAAAGAGAGGATAGTAACTACTCAAAAATCTGAGGATGTGTGACTTTTAGGGTTATGAAGGACAAAGGCACGTACTTGACTGATACAGTAATAAAATGCTAGGTTATTATAAAGGTGTCTTGCGTCTACAGCTGCTTTACTCACATTGCATACACATCTACAAGCTTCATATTCTGCTCCAGGTTTGTCAGATTCAGGTTAATTTTATTTTGCAGTGTTCATTTTGGGATGGAGAACAGAGAGAATAGGGAAAAAAGTGTATGATGCTTTCTTCAAATTCTTCCATGTTACTTACAGTAAATGTTTTCTAAAACCTGAAATTCACAGAATCACAGTTTAAAGGGCCAGGTAAAATCACAAATTCAATGATTTAGATTTCTCATGTACCATGGATCACAAAGCTTTATATGGTTAATCCAGGTTTAAGCCAAACACATAGATTTTAAACCAAACAAGTGGAGAAGAAAATAACCATTTAGTTTTCATCTGAGTATGCTTTTGAAAACTACTTTTTGGTTTTTTTTTTTGTTTGTTTTGTTGGGGTTTTTGGGGGGTTTTTTTTGTTGTTGTTGTTGTTTTTGTTTTGTTTGGTTTGGTTTGGTTTGGTTTGGTTTTTTGGTGTTTTTTTTGTTCCAGTGATTAACCCCTTCAATTTTGATGGAGAAATGGCTTACTTTGTATTTTGTGGCTTTAATTTCAATTCATTACTATTGTGCTTTCCTTGAGTAACTTCATTCCTTGTTACTTTTCATTTTACCCTGAAGAGACACACGTACATGCTAACAAAGTCATCTTTCATCTTTCTTTTGGTTGCCAGTCAAACTGAATTGATAAAATTCTAAGTTTCTCTAAGGTTTTATCGTTTCTTTAGAATTGTTAAAAAGTTTTGTTTCATACCCTTCCTTGTCCACTGAAACACCTGGATTAGTTAAGTGGAGGGGCCACTGGTGGTCATCTAGCCCAACTTCTCTGCCCAAGCACAGTCTGCTAGACCAGTGGTACTCAGGATGCTGACAGCTTTTGAATGTCTCTGGAGAGGGAGACTCCACAAACTCTCTGGGCAATCTGTTCCAGAGCACAGTCACCTCCACACTAAATAAGTTCTTCCCCATGTTGAGGTAGAACTTCCTGAGCATCAGAATCTGCCCATTGCCTCTTTTCTATTGCTCAGCATCACCAAGAAGAGCCTGGTCCATCTTCTTGGGACTTTCCTTTGAAGTACAGACAGATGTTGATGAGATCCCCTCTCAGTTCTGTCTCCTTGAGGCTGAACAGGCCCAGCTTCCTCTGCCTTTCCTCATTAGATGCTCCCTCAACCTGCTGGCAGTGCTAAGCTATTGCTAATGTTTAAATTAATTGATTAAAAAAAACCCACATTTTTTTGTATTGATAGCAGAACTAAACATTTTAGTCCTGTAGATACTACCACTTCTTTTAACTACTATCATGAAATGCAGCCTAGGACTCCCCAGAAATGACAAATTTCAAACTAGTTGTGTAACAAATTATTTGACTTCTCTGTTTTCTGTTTTCCCTTTATCCTGGGACTAGAACGTTTTCCAGTATATTTGCCTGCCTTTCTTCCTTTTGTTTCCAAGGGTTCTGAAGTGTACTATGAAAACATATTCCAAATCTTTAGACAGATGGTCAGTTATTGCAAAGAAAATCTGCAAATATGCCTTAATTTCAAAAATAGTATCTCTACCGTTTTCATGTCCTTTTGCTAGTGCTAATACTTCCTACATAATCAATGAAACCAAAATTAGAGCTCTCTCAGGAATAGCTTTCTCTCTTTTTTTTTTTTTTAATATACTTTTGGGGTTTTTTTATAGCTGTTTGTTTTGCTGCAAAATTGTTTCCAAAAGCATTAGCATCATCATCTGGCATACACTTCTGTGTACACTGAGCAATTTCTGGATTTCAAATTAGGTAGTATATTTCTACAAGTTTAGCCAGGTGGAGCAAAGAATATCTATTTGTTAGTTCCTTGCAATTCAAATACAAATATGAAAATTTTGTTCATATAGTCTAATAAATGAATAAAGTAATGCATTTTTTTCCTGAAATATATAGTGGCTACCATTTTTCAGGATTTGCAATAGGGAGGTACTAAGTTAAGGTGATAGAAATTGTGATATTCTTGTCATTGGAGATATATTTTTCCAAAGCTAGCTTTTGCTCATAAAGAGATTAGTTATATGCATTTATATGAAGCAAATTACTACAACATGTCTAATAATTTTAAGATAAACAAAAAGAAGAAACAAACAATTTACTAGGCAATCTGTGCAATAGAAATACTAACAATTAAGTAAGTAAAGAAAAATATCCTCAATTTCTCCTTTTAGGCAACAGCCTAAATTGGATCCTGCCACTTATTGAATTGTGCATAGTTAATTATAAAAGCTTCGAACCATAAGACTGAAATTCCATCTTTTTGCAAGTAGATCAAGGTTATGTTTAAGAATAATCTAGAAGTAGTGCATTGTAGAAAGGCAGTCCTGGAAGAGAAACAATGAGCTTCATCCTCCAAGAAACACATCTGAAAATTTTAGATTAGTGCAAGTCAGAGTTGGATGGAAGAGACAGATAAATTTAAATATGTGACACACAGGACCATTAAAGTTCTTGAAAAACAGAACCAGCTCCTTGAATTTCATGTCTGCTGACAGCAAAGTTCATTTCAGTCACATGTTTGGAGGCTGTGTATTAAAATTGATGATTTTTAGTGTGGTGATTTTTAGTGTCCCAGATAAGGTGGCTAAAATAGTTTAGCTAGCTTAATCCATCCCTGTGCAATCATGTTTCTGGGATAATCTAAATTTGTGCTATTAAGTGAAAGAAGAGGTGGCGGTTTTTTCACTGGAAGTTCATTAGCTTTAACCTCAATTTTGTTACCATTCTAATATCAAAAAGAGATGTCCAATAAACAAGACATTTTCAAAAACTTAACCTCTGAACTGGAAAACTATCACTAATAGCTGTTGGGCTGTTGAGAAAAATCTTAACAAACTACATTTTGGCAACAGTTCTCCCTGTGCTGAATGGCCTAAATTATTCTATTGATAATTTTCCTGTATCCATCACCTTTTCTCAAATGAAAGCTGCAGTTAAGAGTAAACCTCTCCAGTTCTACATAAAAAGTTTCCCCAGCTGGATCTGATAAACACAAACCAGGAGGTTTCTCAGGACATCAACTAAGTTCTGCTATGTTTAGCGTTTTTTGTCATGCTAAAACATCAAAAGCTGTAAACTGCATTGTATTAAACTTTACACACCTAATTTTAAGGTAGGAGAGGTTCAATTAGAAATAGTGATCCCAATTCATCATCCCACTATTTTCCACTGGTTCTATAAGCTCTATCCACCTTCTTGTCTGGTGCATTTTTGGTACTGAATCAGGCTATCCAATTCAGCTCAAAAGTAAAAACTAACCTGGTTTTGTAATTTCATTGTGCTTCAGTTTCCTGGTCCAACACCTTATATTTGATGTTTATCACATAACTGTAAGGCTATTTGCTTCACAAACAATAACCGCATACCATAGGCACATTCATGTATTCAAAAGCTAATTAGGTAGCTGTAGTTTAGGTTTTGTTCTACATATTCTGTTATAGCATACGACTCTGCCTCCTATTAGGCTGCTCTTGCTTTATGTAGTAGAGAACCAGGATGCCTGCTGAACTCCAAACCTTGTTACTAAAAATGTGTCAAGTGGGTCAGTCAGGATGTGATGCCAAAAAAAAAAAAAAGAACCACTGCAAGACTGTTCTGTGGTGTCTGATCTGTGCTCACAGAAGCAGTCTGTGACCTGAAACACACATTGTTGTAGCACTGCAGATTCCCTCCTTTTGGCTTCTTGCTGCCTAGGAGACAGGATAGAGTGTCTGTGGTCCCCCTGCATGCCTGTCACAGTCTGGCTGATAAGAAAAGCGGTTCATTTAAAGTCATGCTCAGCTCCTGCAGGCAGGACTGCTCTTCCTTAGAATGGACTCTTCACCTAACAATTCTGTAACCAGTTTGTGCTAAAGGAGGTTTCTAGAACCCCAAGGTAAAAGGATAGCATTTTACTGTGTAAACCTGTCTCATTCTGGCTTTTGCGGCTTAAATTCCCGAAGTGTTAATACTACATTAACAGAACTTATTTGGATTGTTCATCTTGAGGGTTTCTTAAGAATGAAGTTAATTTAGAAATGTGAAACTGCATTCGCTGGGGTTTTCTTCAGTTATTGTTCCACAATTGGTTTTCTTTTATGTGGAAAATTCTGCATGTATATCAATAAAGTTTTTAAATTAACATAAACTAGTGTTATATTGTTCATGCTCTCACTGATGTGGAATAGTATTGCACAGATTTCTGTGTGTATTGTCAAATATACTACAAATCACTTATTCTTCACTTTCAACTTCAACAGCTTGTTGGAATACAGTGAGTGGCTGACAAGCCAATAATGTTACAGGAACCAACAGAAGGCTATCTTCTTTGTATGAATGGTATTTTGCAGTGTGTGAGACAGCAATTATAAATCATCTGCCATAGCAGGGATTATGTACCCACAGCATCAAACCTCTGAGCAAAATTTACCTGATATAATTCAGCACAATGACATCTGAAGAAAACAGTGCATTGGATAGAGGAATCTGCATAGGGCAGTTTTTACAATGAAAATGGATTATCACAAAATAACAGCATAAATTGATGATCCATTGGAAAATGCCATTACAGAAAAGTTAGAATTGTCACATAAATGAAACAGAATAATCTATCCATAGGATTTCAGAAAATTAATGGCAGGTAATTACTTAAAATTTCACACTCCTCTGAAGTAACTATAATTCTCCATACAACAATTTTCTCACTGAAAAAAACCAAAAAAAATCTTCAGATATTAAGCAAAAATAGTGATTTGCAAACACTGTTATTGACTGCATTTCCTGAAAAGGCTTTAGAGGCCGTAACATTTCTGAAACTCTTATTCATGCAAGCAATCCTCACTCATATAAGTAACTACAATAAAGATAATGTGTCTTCTAATGAACATATACACAAACCAGATCCCCCTATACTCGTCATCCCACATCATAAAAGAGACCTAGGATGAAAAGATCAGTTTTTACATTGGACTCTGTGAGTCTGTGGAACACACAGGTCTGTGAAAAAGTATGTTTGAAGCCCACACTGATGCCTTTTTCAAAAAGCAATATCATATTTAGGTAGCTGTAAGAAGATTAAAATACAGATAGTATTTTGAACATAATGGTTGAGTTAGGTTGATATGAAAAGCAATGCTCATATTTGCATTTATACAAAAATCTTACATAATAACGTCACTGATAATCCTTCTTCTATGCAGCTGTTAATCAGGGAATGTGTTGTTTTTTATCCACGATATTTAGGAATGGAAAAGTTTTCACTATGTCAAAAATTCAAATACATTAATGGACACAAGTAATTCTTCCCTATGACTTACTAAAAAAACTCCAAAACATATAATGTAAACCTAATATATTAAAAATGTGTTAAAACAGTGTTTAAGGGTACAGATACACTTGGCTTTTAATCAGGTTGGCTTTTCAGTCTTGGCTTTTTAATCTGCTCAGGCTGAAGACAGCAAGAAATAACTACCAAAACAGTCTTAACCCACATAGAACATTGCTAGATTCAATGCAGGTCAGGTGAATGCCAGTGACATATACTCTCATTCCCCCACAAAATCAGTCTCACTGAAAAGTGCATGTAAGTGCATATAACAATATTTTGTCGAAAGAACAAAATATTGACAAGATACTACATACCCTGTGAAGCCTCAAGATCCCCTAGGCAAAATAAATAACTCATTATAAATAAATGCTTTGCTACTCCCATTCTCCACATTACATCTTTACAATTAATCTCACTTTTTGTAAATGTATTGTAGTAGAAAACATAGAAGAGGAAATTAGCAACAGCTGACTGCCCCTTATGCTGAAGTACAAAAGCTGATTAGTAATGTTAAGTATTTGATGGAAGTTTCATGTGAAAACATCTACCTCTTGTGCCCAAAGCTGGAACTGCTACAGACTGTTTTCATTAACCAATAAGGAATAAAACTTAATATATTATTATTATTATTATTTCCCTTCAATGCTGATTCATACTAATAATATAGTTCTTCACAGCGTAAAGATACTGCGGAACTTTGCATAGTCCTTTTCTCTCTATGGACTTAAAAATCAGGGCTCAGTGAGGGACAGGGTCTCCTATGGAAGAAAGCCACACCAGGAAATCACCATGCAAAAAAAGTTTCAAAAGCACCAATTTCTAATGCAACTAAGTTAAATTAGATGCCAAAGCTAAGTTTACTTCAAAAATCTTAGAGTAACTTCAAGAGCAAAAAGTACAAGGCTTAGAATTCTGATTTATTTAATGCGGGTAGAAATGAGTAAATGGTATCAAAATCTTTAGAGAACCAGATTGGTGTCTTTAACCTGGTGTTGTGGAGATGTTGGCAAGGTTTTATATTTTGAATTCCTTCTTCTAAAACTTCATTTTACAAGTAATTTATTTCTGATTTACCATTCTCTGTTCCATGAAGTCTTCATCATTTTTTTGTCCTTATTACTTTAGAGGAAATTTTCCGTACTGCTTCTATGTCACAGTCTCAATTAAGAGAACATCAGAACAGCCAGACTGGGCCAGAAAAAGAGGTCATCTCTTAGTCTCCTGCCTTCAAAGTAGAGAGATTTGAGATTTCCTCCAGCCTTCCTCCAGGTTTGTTGTCAAATTTCTAACCTATGGGAAGATGACTGCCACCCACAGAAACAAAAAAGGGAGAAAAAATGTACAGAAATAAAGGAAGAGCAGTATTGATTTAAGTCCAAAGTGGTAGAGAAGGGAGGCACTTAGGTAGCCAAACTACTGAGTTCCTATACAGCTTTAAACTTATACCTATTGTTGTTTCAGGAAGCCTGAAAGCTCATCACCACTTAGTACTGAGTTTTGCTGGTATACTCTGTTCTGGTGTTTGTAACTGCCTACCCCTTAAAATAAGAGTTCAGACAAACCTCAATGCATTTGCAAGGACTTGGGTAAAAGTAGCCTGCTTCTCTAATATCTACCTCAGCTTAATTAGTTAATTAATTGTTGCTGAAAAATGTTCAAGTCCTCAATTTTTTTGAAAAGCAAGTATATAAGTATCATAGAACCATTAAGGTTGGAAATTACCTCCTCCACATCAAATGCTACTTTTGACTAATCACCACCATGCAAAATAACCATAGCACCAAGTGCCACATCCAGTTATTTCTTGAACATCTCCAGGGATGGTGAATTCCCCCTTCCCTGGGCAATCTATTCCAATGCTTAGCTACTCTTTCAGTAAAGAAATTCCTCCTGATGTCCAATCTGAACTGCCCTGGTACAGCTCAAGCAATGTCCTCTCCTAGTGTCTCTTGTTGCCTGGGGGGAGATTCCAACCCCCACCTGGCAACACCCTCCTTTCAGGCAGCTGCAGAGAGAAACAAGGTCTCCCTTGAGCCTTCTCTTCTCCAGAATAAACAACACCAGCTCCCTCAGCCACTCCTCACAGGACTTGTCCTTCAGACCCTTCACCAGCTCTGTTGCCCTTCTCTGGACTCATTCCAGCACCTCAATGTCCTTTCTATCATGAAGGGCCCAGAGCCGGACACAGGATTTGAGGTGTGTCCTCAGCAGCGCCCAGCACAGGGGACAATCCCTGCCCTGCTCCTGCTGCCCACACCATTGCTGCTCCAGGCCAGGATGCCATTGGCCTTCTTGGCCACCTGGGCACAGCCTGGCTCATGTCCAGCTGCTGTCACAGCACCCCCAGCTCCTTTCCAGCCCCTCTGCCCCAGCCTGTGGAGCTGCCTGGGGCTGTTGTGACCCAAGGGCAGGACCCGGCCCTGGGCCTTGTTGAACCTCCCACCATCGGCCTCAGGCCATGATCCAGCCTGTGCAGATCCCCCTGCAGAGCCTCCCTGCCCTCCAGCACATCAGCACTGCCAGCCAGGCTGGAGTCACCTGTGAACTGCCTGAGGGTGCACCTGATCCCCTTGTCCAGGACATCAGTGAAGGCATTAAACAGGACTGGCAAGAGTACTGGTAACTGGCCATCAGCTGGACGTAACTCCATTCACCACCACTCTCTGAGCCTGGCCATTCAGCCAGTTTTTTACTTAAGAAAAAGTAAAAGAGCATACATCCAAGCCATGGACTGTCAGCTTCTCTAGAAGAATGGCATGGGAGAGAGTATCAAAGCTTTACTGAAGTCCAGGTGGAATACATCCACATTTTTTCCCTCATCTATTCAGCAGGCCACATGTTCATAGGCCCCAAGACTCCCAGAATTCAAGTAGTGTTTAGACAATGCTCTCAGCCACTTGGTGGGACTTCCCTTCTGCAGGGATAGGAGTTGGCCCCAGAATACCAAAAAAATGGCTTGGTAACTGCAGAAGAGAACTGGAATTTGGTCTTTGTCTCCCTCTTTTCAATGAATTGGACATTGTATACTAAGCCGTATTGAAGAAATGCTTTTGTCAAAGCAGAAGCATGTGTTTGGCATCAAGCGTGAAGTCTCAGTGCTTTAACTTTCTTCAGTTCTCCCAATCCAAAATCTAACTGGGCATGTGCATGGGTGAGGCTGTGCTCTCCAATGCTCTGTGTTATCTTCTGCCCTAGAGACAAAGCCCAATACACAAAGCTCTGCTGGGGAGAAGCAGACGAAGACCGCCCTGGTCATTGTGTAGATGTATTCCCTGCTGTCCCAACTGGATTCCTCACCCCACTCCCATACCCCCACTATTCAGACTAGTGTGCCAGGTTTGTCTATGCCACATGCTCAATTTTGCAGTTTCAAAGTAGTTCACACTCCTTTTGAATATCCTGCTAGACATGCTCCTTTTGTACAACACTGACCATTACTTTGGCTTTGCTTATCTCATCCATTTCTTTTTCTAATAGAATAATTATGACTAACCTTGCTTGTTGTGAAGCAACTCAGACCACTAACAAGCCATGTTTTTCCTCTGTAAAAACATTTTTCCCTACCCAGTAAAAAAGGGTAATGGAAATGCAGCTGTCTTCTTTCACTAGCATTTCATGACTCAGTCACTAATGACAAAAAGGAACAAATGCAGACATCAAAGACCATGGAAGCAGAACTTTCTGATGAGAATGGTGTCAAAAGGTTTGCATGATACATTGGCAAATCTTTAAATGCTTTATTAAAATTTGAAAGGAAGTATGTCTAAGACTTCTGCTACTCTTAGATGCTAGTTGCTTGTCTGATATTTGAATAATACACCTATCTTCTGAGATACTATTTCATTTCCAATGAACTTTTGTAGAAAAGCTTTCATTTAAGTTATGGAACAAACAGGTATAAAAGACCAAATAGGATTTTACCTCATCAATGTCATCTTATTTCATATTTCTTTTATAGAAAAATGAATGACTGAATAGCTTGGAATCTAGAAAAAAAACCCAAAAAACCTGGATTGTAGTTCACTGCTTCAGAGAAAAAGGAATTTTTGTGTGATATTTGCTGTTTTGACTCCAGTGAACTGCTTTGTGGAGCACTGGATCTAATAACCATGCAGCACCAAAGCATTTTAAGGATTAGACAACAAGCAAGCTGGAACTTGGTGTCCCTGAGAGCAGAATAGGTGGGTCATACTTGCTCTATCATCT
This sequence comes from Horornis vulcanius, assembly GCA_013401035.1. NCBI lineage: Eukaryota > Metazoa > Chordata > Aves > Passeriformes > Scotocercidae > Horornis > Horornis vulcanius. Next base: position 22,596 of record VZUA01074295.1, on the reverse strand, counting down.
CAAGTACATAGTAAAGATAGCCATGTTAGCCCTATAAACATCTTATATTTTTTTAAAAGACTCATCACAATCGTTTGGCAGGAGAAAACACAATATTTTTTACAGTTCCCAAAGAAATATCCAACAAGACCTGGAGGGATAACTAAGACTGAAAACAGAGGATGCTTCTGTTTTTCTCTCAAATAAAACAGGAAGCCTGAATGAAATGTCAGCTTTTGTGATCAGAAGGGAACGTGCAGTCTGACTTGCATCATACGTGGTATTCTCCAAATACAGACAAAGCAGGGGACTGATGTGTCCCTTTGAAGAGAAAGCAGAAATAGAAAAGTAGCATGACTTCAGTTCCCATTCTAACAGACTACAAGCCTTTAGTTGAATTTGATCCATTCTATCAGATAATGTATGTGCTAATTTCTTTCATGCTCCACACAATTTCTCATTTTTCAGCTTCTGAACTGTGTTATAAAAGGAACATCTACACATTTATCTACCTGCAATAGGAACTGTGAACTGAAATAAGATAAGAACAGATGCAACACCAAAGGTTTATCTAGCTTCAAATACTTGCAAGTATTACCAGAATCAGAGTCTTATGGAAGAATATCAGAATAAGGAGACTACATAATAATATTTCTCTGTAATAAAATTGTGGTTCAGGAACCTCCTGAGCCAGCAATGTTGCAATAACCTTTGTGTTCAATAACCTTTTCTTTCATGATTTTGTCTTGTTCTTTGAACTCGTGGAAACTTCGGCATCAACAGTACTTCATGGCAATCATCAAAGTACATATTCAGTTGTGCTGTAGGACAAATATCTCTTTATTTTGGACCTACAATCTACTGGGTTTATATGATAACTCTTAACAGATGGGATAATGAGTCACATTCTCTGTGCAATTCATGACTTTATAGATATAGATCATAAACAGAATGATCTCTATCAAATGTCTATTTCCTAGGCCACAGAGTTCAAGTATATTCAGGTTTTTTCCTCTCATATCTAAGTCATCCTTTATCTTGATTTCTCTGTATCATTTCAAGTTTCTTTAAACAGATCCACAGATACACAGAGCAGAATTAGTTTTGACTAACTGGAAATTTCTTTAAATTAAGCCTATGATCTAAAAAAGGCTTGTGAATACACATTGAAAATATTTTCAACCGTAAGAGCTTATAAATGTGCATTATAATTTCTTTATTTTTGTCTTTGAAATAATGAATGAAAGAAATCTACTTTTCTCACATACTTCTAAGCAAGTTCCTTTTTAATAGTATGGAAAAATATGTATTTACATGGTTCAGTGAGGGTAGCAAGAATAAAGTATCAGAGACATAATCAGATATTGTCATTTAAAAATTTCATTTAAACTATTTATTTCTTCTTAATTTATTTATTAATAACTTAAACTTTCTTATAATTACATGTTTGTATAAATACCATTCCATTTTAATAGTAATGCAATTAAAAATATAATTATCAACTTAAAAATAACAATCAGAAAGTTTATTAAAATACTACATTTTAAAAGGATTTTTTTTCATATAAGTGACTATAAATTCTCCTTAATTTGAATTTCCTACATTTTTTGAGAAACAGGACATCTTGTCTGAGCAATAACTCTCAATCATAGGAAAAACACTTAAGATTTAGTAAACTAAATACATGAGTTATCTTTTGAATCTCAGAGGTAGGGTCCTGAGAAGCCCTTATCTCACTCCAAAACAAACCAGAGATACTGTTCAACAGAAGACACATTTCCATGGCCTTGGGAGTGCCAGGTTAGGAATGGCTACTATTCAGATGTGACTGAAAGGGAAGTGTCTGGCAAAAAAAAATGCTGGTTTGTTTGGTTTTTTTCCCCTTGTCTGAAATTATTTTCTTTGTATCCAGTGTTATTTCCAAGATGATATTTGAACTTTCTCATTCCTGGTCTGCCAGGAAAATAATTTAGTGACCTTTTCACTCCTTTAATACACAAGTGCACTTGAGTGTAGCAATTGCTTACAGACCTTATTCTCAGACAGTTCATTATGTTCTCTCCAGAAACTATTTATAAATTATCATACATTTAAAAACATCTGTTAGGATAAGTAATGCAAGTGTTTCACCCTTAGGAAAGTGTGAAGAATGATCTTTTGGCATTATGCCTTTAATTTCTCCCTTTGTTTGTCCTCCAATAAGAGACTATCCTATGATTTTTACACGAGTCCTATCACATTCTTGTTAAGAATTGTATCTTTTGTGATTACCACCTGAAAGAGCCACCAGTTTTCTGAGACTTCATTCCTCCTTTTTGCTCATTCCAGTTTCTAAAACCAACTTTCTGCTTTTCTCTTATTTAATTCCATGCTCCACTTTGTATTTTGTTTTCAAATACACCAACACATCAATTAATCAGTAACAAAATTAAGTATAGTGTGAGCCTGCTATTGAATGGAACAGGGACCCAGTGACAGAGGTTGCACAGAAGGCAGAATTATTGAACATCTTCTTCACTTCAGTCTTCACTGCCAAGGCCACCCCTCAGGAATTCTAACCCAGAAGATCAGGGAGAAGGTCTGGAAAAAGAAAGACTTTTCTTTGGTTGAGAAGGATTGTGTAAGAGACCATTTAGTCAAACTTGACATCCACATGTCCACAGACCCTGACGGGATGTATCCATGAGTGCTGAAAGAGCTCCTGGACACCATTGTTAGACCATCTTTGAAAGGTCATGGAGATCAGGAGTGGTCCTGAGGACTGGAAGAAAGCAAATGTCACCCTGGTCTTCAAAAGAGGCAAGAAGGAGGACCCAGGAAACTACCAATCAACCTCACCTCAATCCTTGGGAAAGTGACAGAGCACCTCATTCTGGAGACCATCTCTATCCACATGTATGACAAGATGACGATCAGGAGTCATCGGCATGGAGAAATCACACTTGCTCAAGCCTGATTACTTTGTACAATGAGACAAGTACCTGGATGGATGAGGGGAAAGCAGTGGATATTTTCTACCTCAACTTCAGAAAGTCTTTTGACACTATCTCTAATGATAGGCAAGCACAAGGCCCTGCTCCTGGGCAGGAACAACCCCAGGTACCAGCACAGCCTTGGGCTGACCTGCTGGGGAGCAGCTCTGAGGAGAAGGACTTGGGGGTCCTGGTGGACAACAAGCTGTGCATGAGCCAGCAGTGTGTCCTGGTGGCCAAGAAATCCAATGGTATCCTAGGGGAACATTAGGAAGAGCATTGCCAGCAGGTCATGGAAGCTGATCCTGCCCCTCTATTCAGCCATGGTGAGGATACACCACTCCAGATGTTCTGGGCTCCTCAGGACAAGAAAGACATGGAGCTCCTGAAGAGGGTCCAGCAAACCACAAAGATGATGGAGAAATTGGTGCACCTCACTTATAAGGAAAGGCAGAGGGAGCTTTGGTTATCCTGGACAAGCCTGAGAGGGATCTATCAATGTGCAAGTATCTGAAGGGAGGATGTCAAGAGGATGGACCAAGCTCTCCTCAGAGACACTAAGCAATAGAATGAGAGGCAATGGGCAGAAACTGGAACACAGAAGTTCTACCTGAACATGAGGAAGAACTTCTTTACTTTGAGGATGTCTGAGACCTCAAACAGATTGCCCAGAGAGGGTATGGATTGTATTTCTCCAGAAAAGAGATTATTCAAAAGCTGTCTGCACACATTCCAAAGTACCACTGGTCTTGGGAAACCTGTTTGTGTAAGGAGGTTGGACTAGACGACCTAGAGTGGCTCTTGCCAACTGTAGCCATTTGATGACCATTTGATGATTCTTTTCAATTCCACGATGCTTTTTCATTCTGTGATCTTAAACAGGATTTTTTTTTTTTTTTTTTTAATTTTTTTCCTCCATGGGGCATGACACATGCTGCATGCTGTAGAAATAAGATGTTATTTTTGAAGGGCATTGTGCTCCAGCTACGGAGGAAAGGAGCATGCTATATTCATTCAACATCAGTAAAACCTGTTTTGGAACCACTGTAATCTATATCACGACTAATTAATAGTTGACTCCATACCAAAGAAATCACAATGTGCACAGAGTGTGCTTGCAATATGCTAGCCTTCTGTCTGTTTATGGCCAGTTGCTCAGAATTGCCTCTTTTCTCTTTTTATTATTGCACATATTGTAATTGCTGTTTATCCAGCAGTAAACTACAATCTCAATGTCAAGAACTGAACTGAGGTTCTTTGGGACAGATCTAAGATGACTGGAAGATACAGAAACACTCTGAGAAGATCTTATAAACCTGCTGATCTTTTTATGAATATTTATCTCTTTATTTCTGCCAAACAACTCACTTGCAGTACCTTTAGAAATAAAACATAAGCACAAATATATATTACCCGCAGTAGTGTAGTTTAAAGGTAAAACATGTAAGATGTGCAGGTACACAATCAACACAAAGGTTGAAGTCCTTAGTAAGTGTGGCTTGACTTGCTTAAAAAACCCAGGATCCAGTAAGACACTTGAAGTATTCCAACAGTCAAGGCACATATTTCAAGAGCAGCCTAACTCAGTGGAGCTTCTAGATAAAGGCAGCACAATGAAGAAGAGATATTACAATAAACACATAAACCATGTACATGTACCCCCTTCTTAAAGCCATTAATGTGAACTGGATTAAAAAGACCTTTAAATAAATGTATGTTACAAACTGTAACTATCAAACTAAAAAACAATTAAGGCAGATATGTTACAGTATAAATTGTTTATATAGGCACTAGGTTTTAAAAAATATTTCAGCTTCATTACTTAAACTAGTTAAATATTTTGTTGTGACTACATGTTTCTCTAGATTAGGAAAAGGAGAAGATTAATTGGCAAACCCAAGCCTACATTCCAAGGTATTCTTTATGCAAAAGTAATATCTAATATTATGCTTCCTGTTCTACTAATACCTGTTTCACTAATAGATCTAGGAGGAAACCTAGAATTTATATAAAAAAGGCCAGTCGAGTCTGAATCTGTAACTGGTGACTTCGTCAGAACAATAGTTAAGACTAGCTGGGATACTTGAGAGAATCCACCACACCCTGAATTTCTTCTCCTACTTAAAATCTGAGAAAAAGCCAAATGTTTTCATTCTTCAGGATAAGGGTTTTTTTAAAAATAGGATATAGTGCAATAAACATTTGAACACAGTTTTCAACATTTGAAACCTATTATTTGAGGTCTGTGAGCATTCCACTCATGGGAGTAATGGGAAATTGCTGGCAGTTGATTTAGGTTTCCTGCTTTGATATAATATTTGATGGTGCAATGTTTAAATATCTGGGAAGATTAAACAAAAACAACAAAAAAAAAACCAAATAATATTTTCAATTACAGTGGAAGTTTTGAAAACTGGTCCACCTTCCATTTTACATGGATTTTAATTACCATCAAACACACCAGGTCTGATATCAATATAAGGGTATCACAGCACTTACTCCATTGGAGATATTTGTATTTTTGTAATAGTTTTTAATGTAATCCCAATCTTTTTAATTCCAAGGTATTCTTTATCCAAAAGTAATATCTAATATTATGCTTCCTGTTCTAGTAATACCTGTTTTGCATGTCCATGCTTCAAGAAATTACAAACTTTACACCTAAAGAATTGTTTTATTTTTCAAATATTTCTCTTTTGTGTTCTATGTTTTTGCTTTTTGCCTTCTACTTTTCCTTTTCATCATTCAGCTAAAATCATCATAACCATTTGAAGGAATATTAACTGATGAAGATAAAAGATATATATTGTGTAATTTTAGAGTTTACAGAAGACCTATATATATAACAAAAGGAATAAAAGAGAATTTGGAGTCTCCTGATTTCAAGAGTTGATATGTGAGCTCCACTTCTGTGTATAACATGGTAGCCAGTCTTGCTAAGAAGGAATAGAGAACTGGAAGTTTTGAAAAAGCACTCTTGCTTTCATTACAGTCACAAGTCTCGATTAACTTGGAGGCAGGTAGATTAAAGTGTTTTTCATTCTCAGGACTACTGGAAGCTGGGTTTATGCTTCACATTGAAAACCCATTATTACAGTTGAGGAACAAGTTCTTTGTGCTTAATTTTAAAGTAATTTATTATGGATCAGGCTTCTAAATCTTTACCGAACAAAAAATCATATTACAAGAAATTTGGACTGTATCATTACTTATCCTTTATCAATGACATTTACAAGTCAAAACTCTAACACATTTGTGTAGAATCTGCAATACCAGCACATTTTGCATATATGAGAGTCTATCAGCAACATATACAGCAGAAGCAAAGCCTTCAGTAGCTTGACATTTCTCTTATATAGAGCAGGAATTCCATTAAAAAATAATTTTATTACAAATGCATCTCCTGTCTTTTCCATGACAAACAACATACTAATAATTTGAGCCACAAGAGGGCACAAAATAAGCATTTGGCAGCCCAGTGGCCACAGAATGTATATAACTTTGAAAAAAGCCACTGCAAAGTATCTTGTGTAAATGTTTCAGAAAGCCTAGAAAAGTTAATGTTTGTTGGAAGTACAAAATTACAGCTTGTTGAGCTTGTTGTTTTCTCCTCAAATGCATATGTATACACCACTACACATGGGTTTGGATGAAAATGCATAGGTATTTATCCATAAAAATATGTCTTCCCTTCCATTGAGCCTGGAAAATTATTTCTCAGTGCAATTAACTTCTAAAAGCTGTGCCCATGCTTATATGTGTGCATGCTTCTATTTGTTCACACATTGTATAGTTGTTAACATCTATGAATGGAAAGTAAGAAACCATGTAATTACCAGACACTAGATAAGTAGATTTGTAAAGATGGTATGAATAATGGAGGTGAAATCATTTCAGAAAGGAACCTAAGTGGAAAACTGAGAAGCAAAAGCCTTTTATGTTCTCTCTTTTATGCCGTCTGTTAATTTTCTTATGCTGCACAAAACTTTGAAATATAGAATGTTGTAACCAATGAATGTAAGTGGAGAATTTAGATTTGGAGTATTTTGTGTTTAATGATTCTGTAATTTTGACATAATTGCATACAGGTATAAAATCAATGTGCTAGTACTTTATCACTGCACAGTGATTTTGAAGACATAATTTAGACAGGAAAAGGCTCTTCACTGAACAGTTGTGGTGTATTTCAGTCTAAAAACTGTATCGAGAACTGATAGCAGAAGCTCATAGCTAACATTCCTGATAGGAATTTTGAATTACACTTAATAAAATTTCAGATACTTCTTTTTTCATTTTCAAGACCTTTTCAGGCTCTTCATCACTGTTACTATTTCCTTCTCTTATCATATCACAGTCCCATGATCAACCACCTCAACAGCCATTTGTTTTATTTTTGCCATTTGTACTCCCACAAATTACTCTGACATTCTACAAGTCTACTGTTTTCTTTTTCCATTTACTCTAAGATTACTTAAGTAGTACATGCAGTAAATACTACGTAGTAGATATATATGGTAAAAAAAAAATTAGTTTCTTGTGCTTAAGGAGATTCTTAGTGCTAATGCAGCCTTATTTTATAAATCTATACAAAGAAGCAAGCAGTTTTAACTTCTTGCCTCAGAGAACAAGCAGTCAGTCTTAAAAGGAACTAGAATAGATATACCTTACAAAATGTTGACTTGGTCTCCTTTGGATTACCCCTCCCTACACTATAAGTGCCTGGTACACAAATAAAAGACATAGTTAGCGGCCTCTTCATGTAAACAAAGCCATGTTTGGAGCCAAAGTTCAAGTGCTGTTTCTGTAACAATTGGAAATAAATAGGCATGGTCTGAAAAACAGAGGCAATTTCTAAGGACTGCTGACAGGAATTCTCAGATCTTTCTGCAGAGAGAATTGGGTCCGTTTCTGTCTGGTTCAGACCGAATTCTCCACAAGGCTTGAGCATGCCAAATTAATTAATCGCTCCTCTAGACTTGCTCTTACACTTACAGGAGTGTAATCCTCTAAAGGAATGACTTGAGAGGAAAACAGACCTTGCTGTCTGTGGTCTTTTGTGGCTGACAAGCAAATTCTTGCTGAAGCAGGTTTTGATCCTTTAAAAATCAGGATGTAGAATCCTCTTTAGCTCTGTATGATTGAGAGGTGTCTGCCTCAAATCAAATCACTGGATGTGTATCAACAGTTGGTGTAACAGTTTAAAGTAGTAATAATAATATCTTTCTCTCTACAGGGAAGGAAAACTGATTGTTACTGTAAACAATGCAAAAAGCAGAACAAAATCGGAAGTCTAAAAAACCAATAGGTAAAATGGAAATGGTCAAGAATACTCACATTTGTAATTTTACAATCTAAATGACTTTCAAAAAACAGTGAAATGCAGAAAAAAAAAGCTGTGAGAGATCATAAAAAAATCAAAACACTGGCACCAATTGAAGAAAGCTATTGAGAACAACTACCTTTACAGCAGCCCCGTACTCTTAATAAATCCTTAACTGGTAAAGCCTTTTGTAAAAAGTTTATTTCCTTGGTATTGTCTCAGTTTCAATCAGAGAAGTACAACTTGCTGAAAACCAAGCACGTAAAAAAGCTGCTTCAGAGAAATATGGGAATTACCCCACTTTTTTTTTTT
>VZUA01074290.1:32952-44260 GCA_013401035.1 Horornis vulcanius | reverse complement strand
AAACAAACAACAACAACAAAAAAATCCAACTAGATTTTCTTTAAAATGGCAGTCTGGCACCCACACTAATACCTCTCCTGGAGAAATGTCTAACAGAGAAGTGCAGGAGCATTTGTGCACTTCCACAAAGGAAAAGGAGATAAAGTCCACCACAGCTCTGAATTTATTCTGCCTGCATCAGCCAGAAGCTTTAATGAATAGACTTCAGAGCAGCGATTTTCTTCTTTTATTTGACTGAGTGAAATCACACACTGCTCCTGAGACATGCCACTATTCATCAATTCACACTTTTTGCTACAAGGTAATTAAGGACTTCAGGCACTTTTACTTATTCAGTCCGAGTGACTGTTGAAGGCTGCCTTGGGGATGCTGGGTATCTGTAGCCCATCAAAACTGCTTATCCATTGTGTTAAGGAAAGAAGAAGGCATCTTCTTCTAGACTGGCTCCCAAGGGGTGTTTCCTCTGGATTTTCCCCTCTTTCCTGCAGCTGGGAATGTTCCATGCCCAGACTCCACATTCATAAGCGATGAAGAAATTTAACACCTGCCTTTGCTATTCCCAGGCAGTGACCCAGTGAAGTCGTGGCTCCTAGATCCCCCTCAAGCATTCTGGCAGAGCTGCCAGTCACCCCCTGTTGGCATTCCCACTGAGCCAGGTGTTTTTAGCTCCATGAGGGTCCAACACACTCTGAGGGTGTCCAGCACCTTTACAGAAATGGCTTAAAATAATTTGTGAGATGGCATGATGGAATGTGTCTTGAAAAACCAAAAAAGGTTTTAATTAAAGAAGAAAATATTACTGAACAAAAGAATAAACCACACACAACAGTGTAGGGACAGGTCCCATACACCTGCTACAATACCCTGAAAATGCAACAAGAAGCCTCATGCTCTTCCTTAAATATTGAACGATATAGGTGGGTTTCTTGGCAAAAGCCCAAGAGAAAATAACTAATAATTTCTGAGAAACAGTTAAAGAGACCTGTCAGTGGTTTTGTCTTGGCATTAAGCCAATTACTGCCAGGAGAGCATAGAAACTTCTGGTGTTTTTCCCTTAAAAGGTCCTGGGGTGAAACTGAGACCCTTTTCCTTACACAGAAAACTTCTACCTGGTGCAGTGCAACAGCACCCTGCTTGGACCACGACTTTAAAAAACATTTTGTTCTTAATCCCTTGCCCTCATCTTTCTGGGGAAGGAAGACACGCTCTGTCTCTGTGCTGGCGCTGAAAGGCTGTGGGTATTTATCCATTTCCCAGTGCCAGCAGTAAATGTGACACCCTGCTGCTGGCCACAAAGGACTGTTTTATTCACAAGGTGAATGCCAGGGCTGGGAGTTACACACTGCCAGCACAGGGAGGAGCGGGGTGAAGCCCAGGGACAGCTCGTTGCTGCGCTACGAGGGCTGGAAGTCACATGCCCGTTTGGACTCCTGCCAGATTCAGTCGTGGTTTAGGGAGAAAACTCCCATGTGTGGTGGTGCAGGACAGCAGCACAGCTTCCTGCAGCCAGAGGAGCTCCCAATGCACCAGAAAATTCCCAGCATCCAAACAGGAGTGTGTTGTAACAGTTCCAGCACTTTAAGCCTGTCTGCGACCACAATCTGGGGTGCAGAAGGATTTTCTTGTGTCACCTGCAGCCACATGGCTGGAAACCTTCCTCCACTCCCCTGTGGTACCCAGCCCTGTGGATACCTGCAGGCACTGTCCTCTCATGGACCTCTTCACCAGCATCTGCTGGAGGAAACTTGGGGATTTATTTTCCTGGTGGCCTTCTTGACTCCTCATAACTTGTAGTGCCACTTAGTGACCTCATCACATTAGTGATGACTTTAAATTAGGGAATGAACACATAAATTAGGATTCCAGAGTACAAATTTCCATGTGTGCTTGATGGCTGTTTTGATATGACTGGGGAATTGCAGTCAGAAAATGCAGACTACATTCCTAATCTTTTCGTTTTGTTTCAAATTTTGGGTGACGAGATGGTCATTATTTTTGTTACTATAGTTCATTATGATATTAAGAATTACAGTCGAAAAAGTTGGTTTCATTCTTGTACCCAACTGAGCTAAAAGCAAACCAAGATTTCACCACCCACACCCTGAGGGAAAAAAAAAACAAACCTCAAATTAATAAAAAACCCCTCCAACTAATTAACAAAAAAAAAAAAAAAAGTTTCTGATCTTATATTTTCCACACCTGAAAGTTAAAGTTGGGCAAAACTACAGGGGGGTTGCTAGGATCAGCAGAACCCAGCAGCCCCATGTGTGTATTTGTCCCCAGAACAGACAAATATCTGTTGGTGACAGTCTGATGCTGTCATGTGTGTCCTGAGCCCACGTTCCTCTTGACTGATGATTTTCCTTATGAAAACCACGTTGTTGAGCCACAACAGTGACCTTGTATCTCAGCTTTTTCTTCAGTGAGTGATGCTTCTTTTATAAGCAGTACCTGCATGGGAAATGCCGTTTAAGGTCAGGCTGTTGTTTGTGTTAGTCATGCCAGACGGGAAGACTTTGTGCCTGTGCTCCCAGCCATGCTAGAGGGATACGTGCAGCTGTGAAATTTATGGTGTTTGATCCCTAAGCTGCTAGAAAACAAGATTATTAAATATTTTTCTTTTTTTTTTTAATTTTTTTTCTCCTGTACGGCAGAACCGTCCGGCTCAGAGTCGCAGGGCAAAGGCAGCCTGTCGGAGGACGAGCTCATCAGTGCCATCAAGGAAGCAAAGAGCTTTTCCTTCGAGCCCCCGGAGGCGCAGAGGTCTCCAGCCCCTCCGGCGGAGAAGAAGGAGCAGCGAGCCAAGCCCGGCCGCCCTCCCTCCTCCTCGCACGCCGACAGCGAAGCCAGCAGCGCCGAGTCCGGCGACTCGGAGATCGAGCTGGTCTCGGAGGACCCCCTGGCTGCCGAGGAGGCGCTGCACTCCAACTACATGACCTTCAGCCACATCGGCGGGCCCCCTCCGTCGCCAGCCTCTCCCTCCATCCAGTACAGCATCCTGCGGGAGGAGCGGGAGGCGGAGCTCGACAGCGAGCTCATCATCGAGTCCTGCGATGCCTCGTCGGCCTCCGAGGAGAGCCCAAAGAGGGAGCAGGACTCCCCCCTGATGAAGCCCAAGGTCATGGACATTATCAAGGAAGAGAACAACTCTCGCGCCGACGCCTCGGACTACGAGGCCAGTAAAATGACAGAGAGCAGGATGAACAGGGAAAACCTGGCAGAGTCCTCGTCCTACCTGAAAAGCTCCTTTGTTGCACCAAAAATAGGCGCTGAGCCCCCGACCTCTGCCGTCAGCACCGAGGAGCTGAAGGAAAGAGTAATCCTGAAGAAACCCATTGAAGAAACTGTTGTTAACCAAAGTAAAGTGTCTTCCAAGGACTTTGGCAAAAAAAGTCCGCTGGCCTCGTTCCTACTGCCGTTTTTAAATAAGCAGAAAGGTAAATGAAGGAGTTATGTTGTTTTTTGCAGTGCTGCTGAGAGGAGGGGGAGGGAGAAGTGCCTGCTCCTTGCAGGGGAGGTGTTTGAAGTGTGGAGCAGGGGGAGCTGCTGGCACAGGATACCCTCAGGTGGAAGCTGGGCATGCCTGTGACAATCCACACATCGTCACTGACCTGCCCATCCTCTTAGGGGAAAAAATAAATACCGGCAGCAATAATTTATAGGCTTAAGCATAGATATGGGATGGTGCAGGAACCCCAGTACCATAAGGCTGATTTGTACATCAGGCATCTGGAGGACAAAGAGAAACAAATGGTCATCCTCCCTTTTAAATACTGCTTGCCTTGTCCCAGGGAAGGGGTGCAATCAGGGGTGTGGTCCTGCACCTCTCAGAAGTGTAAGGATAGAGATATTCAGGATGCATTTATGAAAAAAAAAAAAAACCCAAACAAACAAACAAAAAAAGGCAGCAAAAAAAGGCAGCAAGATTTGGAGGAGGAGAGGAGTTGGGTTTGGTGAGTCTGGATGTTTCTGGAAGTGTTCAGGGCCAGGCTGGATGGGGCTTTGAGCAATCTGGTCAGTGGAAGGTGTCCCTGTCTGTGGATGTGGGGTTGGAACTGTATAATATTTAAGGTCACTTCCAGTCCAAACCATTCAGTGATACTGAAGCTGGTGCAGTTTAGACAAATCTCTCTCATGGTGGCTGATACCCTCCATTCTTAAAAATGAGGATGCTTCCAGGGCAGGGAAACGGGTGGCTCATCCCAGCTCTGCAGGACTTAGGGGACATCCTGTGTGCTCCTCTGAGATCCCCTTCCTGAATCCAGCAGTGTGAGGAGGAAGGGCAGGACACTTCTAGGTGAGCTTAAGTTGTCTCCCCACAGGATCCCTTCAAAGCCAGTGCAGAACCAGCCAGGTCCAGGCTTGCTGTGCCAGGCACTGTGATATAACAGGACCCACCAAACCTTTAGAGACACCACCAGGTTTTAGTCTGAGCTGAACCCTGAGGACCAAGTGGCAGCATGTGGTCACTGCATGCTGACACTGACAGGGTCCCTATAGCCTGTAGGGGGCTTGGGTCACAAACCACACACACACAAAAAATATATTGTGCAAGCTGTCATTTTTAAGTAGCACTTTGTATGTCCTGGCTTTGTAGGCTGGTGTGGGAGGGAGAGTGCGCTGGGACTGCCCCACACCTGCCCTGCTGCCCCTCTGCTGTCCCTCTGGCTGGGCAGGAGGGCAGTGACTGCCCACATCTCTTGTCAGATGTGTTTGGAACTCAGAGAGCTGCTGCTTCCTTGCAAACAGCTGGATAGATATTGGAGGAGGGGAAGAATCCCCTCACCCTGCTTAAAGAGCATCTTTTTCCTCTGTCCACGTTCGTGCAGGCATGTCCCACATGATGGCCTGGAGATGTGGCAGGCGTGTGTGAGTGGCACGCTTAAAACCCATTTCCTCTGTGCTGTGAGCCCCAGCATGCAAGTCTGGTCAGGAAACAGCCTGAACTGGCATGATGTGCTGAGGGCTGCAAGATCTGCAGCACAAACAAAATATGTTAATACTGATTCTGAGTGGTAATGCACTAATGACATTAACAGTCTGAATAAGAAACATGATTATTGCTTGTAAGTGTGTTTTCCTGGCAGACTCTCAGAGCTCCCAATGTCATGCTGTGCATCTCATTTCCCTCACAAATAGTCTGAGCTCAAACCATTTCTTTCCCACTTACCAAGTTCCCATTTTTCAGGACTAGACAAGCCTCTGCCCAAATCCTACAAGCTGTAGAGCTGATTAAATTAACTTTAAATACTGCTCCTTCAGACTAGCATTGGGTCTCTGCAATCCCAGTGTGTATGTGTTGTTCTGGACAGAACACTAAAAATTTAGTCTTGGATTTGGGAAAGTAGTTGGGGACTATCATGTAGACAGATAGTGTTCTGTATGTCAATTCTGAGATTTCAGGGTCTGTTACAATTTTTAGTACCCCTCAATCATATTCAGATTTTTTTGGCCTAAGTTTCATGACTCTATTTCTGTCATTGCCTAAAGTGATGCTAACATACTTGTTCTCATATGGTGGTCAGAGAAAATCCATGTACATGTTTCCTATCTTTGTTCCTCTAGGACAGTAGAGACAGGAACTTTACCTCTCAAGACAGCTAATTACTGCTGGTGCAAAGAGGACTAATTCAGTATGTGCTTTTTTGCTCTCAAGACATCCTAGTACCTAAGGCAAGGAAAAAAAACATTGAGCCTCTGGAGCGTATTGTTGGTAAAATCTGTGTATCTTTTTTTTTCAAAACTGATTTCTAGATATGAGGAGGTGAATTCAAGATAAGAAAGTTGGATGATGGTAGGATTCAGTTTACAACGCCTTCCAGTCACGGGTGTGCTGCTGTATTTGGGCAATATTTAAATTGTTATGTTAAATGTGGTACATGGGGCTCTCTTGCGAAAGGAGAGCTGGTCCCTCTCTGGGAGAATCCACATGAAACCTACAAGAAATCCATGTGAAAGCCAGCACTTTCTCAGAGGTGAACTGAGGGATGTGTTAACTGGCTTGGGGAACCAGAGCATCCCTGTGGGTCCTCCCAAGGCACATGGTCTGGCAGGGAAATGATGTGGCAGAGCACATTCACTGGGACAGGGTCTGCTTTCATGGCATTACCTTGAGGTGTTGGCAGAGCTCGACATCACAGCATCACATTTGTACTGTGTGCCAACTCAGAGGCACCTGGCAGGCGTTTGGCAAGGGCCACACTCAGCCAAAGTGAGGAGAACAGGGGCAGAAGGGGCAGTGACACACAGCAGAGGTGCAGCAGAGTGATGTCACCCAAAGCAGGAACAGTCATCATTCACTAATTAGGAGAATTATCTTAGTCACAGTTATCTATCATTAAGAGAATACTAACAAGATGCAACTATATACTTGTTAAATATGGAAATCAGAAAAACCTTGATTGTTTCCTATTACTCACTTGTTATACAAGATCAAATGAAGCTGTTCAACACACCTGGCTGTGTTTTTGACACTCTGCTGTAGATCTTTTGGTGGCCCTTGGCCAGCTCATAGCCAAGTATATATAATTTAAAAACAGTCACCCATCACTTTCAATGCAAACCTTAACTATTTCACAGCATGGTGCTTTGATCCCACCAGGTGTTTTTTCACCCCTATCCACGGCATCAATGTATTTTGAATTGCTCATCAGAGGAGTTTGCTCTGAGCTGGTGAGACTAAAATTGATTTTGGGTGCAGGAAAGGCATGGAAAAGCTGTGCAAAGGGAAAGCCCAGTGTCCAACCCAACCCCAGGAATAGTCTTGCTGGTTGTGTTGCTGCCAGCCTGTGGGCTCTGAACCTCTCTGGTGTGTCTGCTGGGCGTGCTGAAACTACTGCCATCCCGCAGAACAGCAGGGTGGAGCACACAAAGTGCATGTGTGGTTTGCACAGTGATCTCTGCTTACCGTCTATTGCCATCCAGTGGCAGTAACAAAAACGGGCAGTGACTTCCCACCTCCATTTTACCGGAGCTGTCAGGATTTGAGGGAGTGGAGCTATTCCCACGCTGTTGATCACCAAGCAGCCTGTCCCGCTTTTCCACATGGTCGGAGCAATGGCTTTGCTTGATGCACCCCAGGCTTGGCTTTGGCCTGAGATGTGCAGTTGTCACTTGTGTTAGTGCTGCCAGCTCCTCCTCCTGCTGCAGACACAGAGGGGAAGGCAGAGCTGCAGCCAAGCAGCCCTCACATCACTCCTGGCATCTCCTCCCAGGGGTGGGCACAGCCCTTACACAACAGGGCTTGGAGCATATCTGACTCTGGCACTGCAGGAAGGGAGAGTCCCAGCTCAGTTCCTTCTTCCTTTTTTATTCTTTTTGTTAATTCTTATGTGCTGGACTTGCACATGGCTTGGGCACACTGGGAGTTCCAGAAAAGACCTGCTGTCCTGGAGACATGATCCCTTCAGCCCAGAGCATTTTGCAACAAGCCTGGATGAAGGCAAGCTGAGAAGGAGCTCTTTGGCTGAGTCCTTTCCTGTCTTCTCTTGTGGTACCTTTTGGCCACTCTGCCAGGGGGGCCTGGCTTACCTTGTGCTGGTATCCCACAGCCTGAGGACCTGGTCCTGGGAGGAGATCCCCCTTATGCTGCAGGATCATGTCTCTTCCTATCCCCTCCTTCACTGACAGTATTAGAAGATTCCTTCTTCTTGATCCACTTAATGAAATATGCAGCAGCTTGTTACCTTTCAGATCAGATGCCTGATCTCAGAATTTAAAAAAGAAAGAGATGTGGACATACATAGTAATGGTTATTTTAATTTTCTTGTTGCTTTATGGCAGAATTTCACTTAAAAACAGGAAAGCCTGGAGCTGTGGTTAGATGACACCATGGGCAGGACCCAGGCTCCAGGCAGGATCCTGCTGGACACACAGTCAAATAAAATTAATCATTTCAAGTGCAGCACAGTCCTGTGCCAACTTGCCATAAAGCATCTTGATTTTTGTGCCTTATGAAGGGCTTTCACAGCACTACTCCAGTCAGTTCCCTACAATTGTGTGTCCTTACCACACACTCTTGGTGGTTGCTGTGGCTCTGAGCACCCATGAGGGACACCAAGGTTCAGGGCCACCCATCTCTGTGTGCTACCCTGGTGTCCCTTAGGTAGTGTCACAAGCTGCAGTCAGGATCACTTCTGGTTTTGGGGTGACAGTGGCAAATGCCCTGGGTTGAAGAAGGTGTTTTCCTTCCTTCCTGGTGCCTCTTGTGCTGTCCCATGGTGTCCAGGGCTATCCCACAGTGGACAAACACTAAGCAGTGTGAGCTTTTCCCTCATTTGATGTCAATGGGGGACAAACTGATTTTCCAGAGTTTCTCAAGGAAATGGTTTTCCAGCAGAGATCTGGGAAAGACCTGAATTTGTTGGGAATGCTTTTTTGTTCAGCTAAACATCATCTGCATTGAGTTAGCACATGCCTGCTGTTGGAGGAGCTGCTAGTGAGGCATTTTTCTGTGAGAAGGGGATGTTTGGTTGGGTGCTTTAGCAATCTGAGCCTCGTTTCTCATCTGCATGCTCTCAGCAGGCTGGCTCTGCAATCAGCAGCAAGCCAGGCCAAGGCTGAAGCATACGGTAATGTTAGTTTAATATTTTAGTGCCATCTGCTGTAAGTGCCTCCACACTCTGGCCCATCTGTTTTCTGTGCTTCAGTTTGCTTTTTATGGGGCTCTGGTAGCTTTGCATCCTTTGGAAAGCCCCTGCTTGGAAAAGCTGTAGGGGAGAGGGATGTCCTGCCTGGGGGTGGAGTTGTCTGCACCTTGTGATGCTCTAGGAGGAGTGGGATAAAAAACTGTCCAGAGAAGTAAACATGTAAACCCAGTCCTGGTGTTGCCATGAAATCTTGGAGTAGCTTGGTGACCCTCTGTGGACCTTCCTCCCATATGGAACAGTTCAGGTGGGAAGGGGCCTGTGGAGGCCGCTGGTCCAACCCCTTGCTCTCAAAGCAGTTTGGCTGGGTGGCTCAGGGCCTCCTCTGCTATCTCTGTCATCTCTGGCCTCCTCTGCCACCTCTGTCCATCCTCTCAGCAAAGGCAGAGGTTTGGGGGAGCTGAGGGTTGGAGGCTGCAGGTTTGGTCAGTCCTGTGCTGGCACCTTGGTACCATTGCCAGTGGGCAGAGCAGGGTAAAGGAGAGATGCCCCTCAAGGCAGCTCAGACAGAGTGAGCTGGCAGAGCTCCACGAGGTCCCAAGAGCCCATCTCCTGGCCCACAGCCACCATTCCTGGTAGAACACTCTTGACAGATGCTTGTGACTCACTTGGAAAGGCCTCTGTTGGCAGATCCTCCACTAGTTCCCAGGTGTCTCTCAAAAACTGTTAACACTCTTCCATCCTTCTTTACTTTAGGCTAAGCAATTCTGCTTTCTTGATTTTTTTTTCCACTGTGGTCACGTTTTTGAGCTTCCTGAACTTCTTCCCTCGTTCTTTCCTACCTCTGGGCCCCAGACATCCTCTCCAGCCACTATGATTGGAGGAGTTTCCCCATACCAGCACTGACTCTGCCCACGGAGGAGGAGACAGAACCTCACAGATGCACATTTCTGTCCCACCTCCCCACTTCTGGCCATTTCATGCAGTTCAGCTGCCACCTGACAGCTTGTCACCCATCAAGCTGTGATAACTCAGCCTGAGCTGAGCTGGAGAAAGCTGGAGATGTGCAGGCCAAGGTGGTGGAAATTAGCAGCACGCTCACCAGTGGGTCTGTGCTGTACAGGATTTGTCCTTCACTCCTTTTCTTTTTCAGGAACAAAGGAGTGAGTTTGGCCCCTCCTGGCCTCGGGAGTGGTTGCAGTGTCACCTGTCCCCTCTGCAGAGGGGACATGGAGAGCTGAAAAATTGTCAGGTGCTGACTTTGGAGTTCTTCCTGGAGGCCTGGTTTGATGGGAGCAGAGCAGGATCTCCTAAGAGAGGAACGGTCTCTTAGAGGAGATGCCTGCACCCTGGAAAGGATCAGAGCAAAGCAAAGAACAGGGGATTTTCTCCCTAAATAATGGTTTGCTTGGTCAGTGGCTGGGATCAGTAGTGATTACTGCAATAATCCCTCTCACTGTGAGCACCACGTACATACACCAGAGCATGACCTTTATAGGACCTTCAGAAATGTCTCAGTAAATCTCACCCCTTCATTCCAGAACCTGTGTTATCCACAGCCTGAGTATTTGGCCTGCTTCACCTCTAGCATCTCTTTCCTTCCCTGATTTTTGTCTCTGTTGGTGAAAATTAATCCCCATCTATCGGCTAAGGTCAAACTTTTAATGCATGTGTGTCAGAGCATCTTAAACACAGTGACTGGGTGCTCAGAGGGGCTTTGAAAATTGGGTATAGCTCTAATGTGGGAGGATCACATGTCTTCTCCTGGGACTGCTGTCTACTCCACTGCCTGTGAGTGTTAAGTTTTGAGCTATAAAAAATTACAGGCTATATCCTTCTGTTTTTATATATCTTCCCTTTCAGAGCAAGGGACAGCCCCTGAAGAGCTGTCATCAGTCCCAGCACTCAGACAGAAGTGTACCTTTCTGACAGATGTGACACATGATGGTATTAATAAAATTCTCCTGCCAGACCAAGATTACATAGTGACCAGTAGAAAAACAAACAAACCAACCCCAGAAAGTCACCTGTTTAACTGTATGCAGGGACCTGATGGTTGTGTCAAATGTTTAAGTGTCAAGGCCAAGAATAGCAAAGTCCAGGCCAAGCACAGAGAGTTGGGGGAGATCTGTAGACCAACAAGGACCTGCTAACAAGAGGAATGGAGAGAAAAGATGTGTTATGTTCAAAGACTTGTTTCTGTGAGTCCACAGCTTGCTATATCTCTGTCTATGTCCATGCCACACCAAGCTGAGCACCCAAAGTTGGCTTAGTTCTGCTCCTGGGAAAGGCTGCAAGGAGACAACTGCTCTTTTCATGAGTGATTTTTCTGTTTCAGATTTTTCTGATTCAGGCACACCTCAAGTGCAGAATCACTCATAGTTTAAATACATTTTAAAAGCTAAAATCTTGACACAGAGTCCCTTTTGGTGTCTCTGTGTCAGGGATCAGTGACTCAGCTTTCAGAGAAGGCTGTGACACTGACAATCTGATGGTGGCCAGATTTTTCAGATGCCTGGATGTAGGGATGCTTTTCCTGGATATTCCAGCAGATCTGAGAGATTTCATGGACAAAGAAACATCTAGCATCTATGAGATAGCAATGATAGATTTTCTGTGGCTGATACAATATCTATTAAGAGGTGATGTTTACTCTGGGCAAACAGAAACAGGAAAAAAACCCAAACCCTAAGTCATAAATTATGAAGGGGTGAAAGTTATAC
>VZUA01074290.1:8376-23643 GCA_013401035.1 Horornis vulcanius | reverse complement strand
CTCCTCCCTTTGACACACAGCTTGATTTTATTGACATGTTTCTCCCTTTCCCTCAGCCAGTTTCTGATGATGCTTCCTGTCCAGCCTGTGCTGCTGTGTGACTGCAGATCAATATCTCTGGCTGTCTAGAAGCAAATGCTTTTCTGATATTCTCCTAGTGCAGGCTCATCTGCACCAGTTTCCTGCTCACCTTTCAGTTCCTTCCTACTTAGTCCAAGAATTTATTTGCAGTGCACTTCCTTTCCTTACACGTTTTTAAAACTTGCAGATCCTTTTCNACTGTAAAGTGCTGAGGCATCCCCTATGTATCCTTTTAGCATATTTCAACCCAAAATAGGAAGAGAGGGGATGTAAATATTTACTGGAATTGTGTATCAGAGAGCACCCAGGGATCTGCATTTGGATAATCTGCATTGCAAGGGAAGTCAAGGGAATAGCAGATGACTTTGAAAGGCCACAGTGCTGGATGTGTTTCTTAAAACGGACAAATTGCTCCCTGATTTCTTAGGAAAAAGAAAGCTCTGGGCTGATTATTGTTTTTAGATCTTATTTTAGATGTTGTGCCTGGAGACCCAGTCAAGATCAGGATCTTTTGTTAGCCAAGATAAGAGCAGGCAGTAAGGTCCTTTCCTTGGAGAGCTTGCAGGATGAATCTCAGTGTGGGGAGGACTATTAAATGCAGGAATTGCCACCTTTTTGTGCTGTCTGAGGATTAGCCCTGCTTTGCCTGTTTCTTTTTTCAGTCCCCTCACAACAGTGTTACCCTTTGGGTGAAGTGGTGGGTGGAAAAGTGAGGGAGAGGGGAGAAAAATGAGGGGTCTGGGGACCTGCTCTGCTTTGTCCCCAAACCTTTTCCTTACTTAGATGCATTTGAAAGGTGAGAATTGGCAAACTCGTGTGTTAGTGGGTCACTACATGCCTGACAATGCCAGTCAGCCCCGTGTACCCCAACAGCACCTGTCCCATCACAGAGAGGAAGGATGAGGAAACGTGCCTAACATTTGCTTTATAACACAGCCATACAGAAGTCTGCCCACTGATGTTGAACAAAGAGATGTGTCTCTCCCTCTTTTCAGGAACTCTTTTGGCCCATTGCCTGCAGGTAACATGAACACAGGCCATTATTGCCAGTCCCCATGGCCCAGATCTCTGATCAGTCTGATTAGAAGCTGCTCCCATTCCCTTTTCATTTGAACTCAGCTTTAAATATAGCTCACAGAGAAGGATGCAGTGGGTTTGGTAGGAGATGAAGCAGAGCCAGTCCCTGTGATCACAAGATTCCTCCTGCCACAAACTATAAATGATGCTTCTGGTGTGCATTAGAGGAATGGAACTACGCAAGGGCCTGAGGACCAAGTGCTCTGCTTTAATTATTCATCATTAGCAGTAGCTATTATTATTTAAGAGCCTGACATATTAACTGCTGGCCAGTTTCTTTCCTTGTTTGCTACCATCCAGTATCCTGCTCTTTTTGCTCTTGGGCCAAAGCAAAACTTCTCCATCAAGCCATCTCCAACCCTTTGCCATATCCCACTCATCCAGCCCCACTGGATCTCCTCTCCAGGCTCTTGCTTGTAGTTATTCATCCCAAGCCAGACAGTGCTTTGCTGCTGGTGTTAATCCCAAGTTTTTGCTGGGTTTCCCATCAATATCCCCCTGAGTCTGACTCAGATGCTTCATACAATACGTTCACGGGAGCAGTTCCCACCGGCGGTGCCAGCACGCCTTACTATCATCCCCATTTCTCCCTCAGTGGCACAGGCCTTGTTTACTCCTCTTTTAATAACACAGATGGTTTTAATAGTTCTCTGTCTTCGCCCCCAGTTCTTTCTCCTTGTCTGTAGTCTGTTTAATGCTTCCTTCTAAGTGATGGCTTTGTCACTTAATCTCATTAAAACTTCTCTCCATTGAACTCCGTGAGCTGCTTATCAGACCGTAAGCCTAATCTCCCATTTGTAATTAATTTGTTCTGTGCCTCCTACAATTTGGCATCATTAGATAATGGCACCACCCTCAAGGTCACTGATACACAGCATGAGGTAAACACCCATGGCTCCAGCACAGGCTGCCCTGCTGGCCTCCTCCTTCCTCCTCCTCCCTTTGACACACAGCTTGATTTTATTGACATGTTTCTCCCTTTCCCTCAGCCAGTTTCTGATGATGCTTCCTGTCCAGCCTGTGCTGCTGTGTGACTGCAGATCAATATCTCTGGCTGTCTAGAAGCAAATGCTTTTCTGATATTCTCCTAGTGCAGGCTCATCTGCACCAGTTTCCTGCTCACCTTTCAGTTCCTTCCTACTTAGTCCAAGAATTTATTTGCAGTGCACTTCCTTTCCTTACACGTTTTTAAAACTTGCAGATCCTTTTCATAGAATCCTAGAATCACAGAATAGTTAGGTTTGGAAGGCACCTTAAGGATCACCCAGCTCCAACCCCCTGCCATGGCCAGGGACACCTTCCACTAGACCAGGTTGCTCAAAGCCCCATTCAGCTTGGACTTGAACACTCCCAGGTGTGTCCTGGTGGGCTTAGGGTTGGGAATAGGATACAGGAGCCTTTTATCTGCAGGCTTTTGGGCCCAACGGACACTCAGTGGCTCACTTATCAATAGCATAGGTAGGAACAACCTAAAAATCACTTTTATAGTTCAAATCACTATTATAGTTCAATCAAGTCATAATAATGCATTAACCATTATTATGATTTAACTTCCATATTTTTGAAAAAAAGGAAAAATCCCAGATTATCACATTCATGACACCACCCAGTACCACCAGGCATTTTTCACTCATGAGATGAAGAATATTAAGCACTAGCTGGAGATGAAAACCCATCCAGTGCACCCTCCCTTTAAGCCATGTGTTCACAGACTTCTAAAGGAAAAAGGATACCTTCTGTGGTACTCCCATCTGCTCACTGGGTTGTGCTGCTATTGAGTTGTCTGGGACCTTTACAGGCTCTGGAAATAGGGTCAGTCCTGGTACAAGCTCAATCTCTTCATTTTCCCCAGTAGATTTATTTTTATCGCTCATATTTCCCTGCTTGCATGTAGTTTCTAAGAAACTCAAATGGATTTGATCCATTCTTTCAATTTTTGCTGTTCTCTGCCTGAAAACAATCTAGTAAACTTAAGTCCTAGATGCACACAGAGCTGTCATTAGATAATAGGTATCGTTATTCAATACAGTATTGACCACAGTATTCAGAAATTCAGTATTCAGTCAGCTACAGAGAACAGCTCCAAATCCATTGCACGCAGAGCTGTGGGGAGGAAATCTCTTAAACACTAAAAAACTCAAGATTTTTAACTCACTGGAGTCTGCAACTCTCTTTCGTAATTGGCAGTTTTTTTAAGTGTGCCTAAATTCTCTTGCCTGAGAGCCAAGAAAGAAAAGAAACCCAAACCTACTGGTGAGAGATTCTGCAGCCTTTTGGGACAAGGCAGGTTTCTGTTAAAGAGATATATGTTTCTGAGGGGGAGGTAAGTGCAGGAAGGATATTTTGCATCTGATCCTGTAATGGCTGCACACAGATCAGCCCTGGTGCCTTGCTGGGAGCTGGCACGAGGCCACCAGGTAGATCCAGCTTAGTCACTGGATAGCAGCCACAATCAAGTCACTCAGTGCCACATTTTGGCCAAGAGGCAGCTCTTACCTGGGGATAAATGGTAATTACTCCCAGTAAAAATGTGCCTGACTCAGCAGCAAGATGTATTTGCTACTGGCTTGCAAACTGTTAGGAGCTGTGTGTTTTCTTTGGATGTGGTGATGCCTCAAGATGCTCGTTTAAGACCAGGAAAACTTCATGGTTATAGTCAGAAACAAGTTTATGCTCAAAGGACATGTTGATAAGACAAGGGACTGACTGACAGGTTGACTTCAGGAGATTCACTCCCAAGATCAGAATCAGATTTGTTCAATAGATAAACTTTTCCTTTTCCTAAACAATCTGTATTTCCTAAACCATCCTTGGCTTGGTCTCTCTCACTCCTCCAAGCCGTGCTGAAAACATGTTTTTTATTCCATTTACATAACTGCCTTTGTGTGCTGTGCTGCCATTCTCTGTGCTCACACAATCACTACACCAGTGCGACCAACAAAAGAGCAAAAATCATTTTATTTGGCGTATCCTGTTTCCTCTGAGAATGAGCCCAAGTTTGGTTTCATTCAGCTGTGATGCACTTGAAACCCTGTCCCTGAAGAGAACGTTGCAGCACTAAATACCAGCTATCTACCATCAGAAGGGATGTTTAAAATTTCAGGTGTTTTTTATTTTTAATGATCCATTTGTCTTTTCAGGCTCGTGAGCAGGCAGTGAGATTGCTGTGATTTGCAGCCACAGGCTGCCCGTTTCCTCCTCTGCTTCCATGGAAACACATGCTGGATGAGGCAGAACCAGGCACAGACTTAAAGTACATGATTTCCAAACTATTTGCTTTTCCTTGCAAGGAGTCCTTTACCTCCTGTTTTTACAAAACTCTGTGTGAGGAGGAAATCTCTCTAGGGAGAGGCAGCTTTTTCAGGTGTCTGGTGTTGATGCACAGGTTTGAAAGAATAATCCCTGAGCATGTGAACGTGCTGCTCAGAGGTGAAATGCATGAGACAGAGCAGGGATGTTTTGGAGCTGGTGTCACTCTGGCTGTGGCATTTGGGATCAGAAGAGTTCTGCTTTTATGTAAACTCTTTGCTTTTCTTTCATCTCCTCCCTGGAGAGGTGAAGATTGTACCTTCTTCTGCACTTCAGGACCCCAAAGATACCCAATTTGCACATGTAATAGCTCCATGTGTTCTCTGGGCAGCCCCTCTCCTCCCCAGTAAAACCCTCTCTCTCTTAGGGTAAATACCAGAGTATTTGCAGTTTGATGGCAAAATGAGGCAGGGCTGGGAAAAGGGCAGCAGCTCACACAGAGCTGCATGTCATAGCTCAGTACAGCTTTCTGGTGTGTTTTGTGTGGGGAATTGATTCAGAAAGAAATTGTAGGAGAAAATGGACCTAAAGTGACAGCCACCAGCTCTTCCTATAGCTCCCATGCAGCAGCCTCCCACCCTGGACTCTCACCTGCAGGGACACCAGCTTGCTGTGCCACCCAGTGCCAAGCTGGAATCCCACTGCTATGGGAACCAAATCCTGCTATGGTGGCTGAGTCTGCAGCATCTGAGCCTCACCCCTGGCACAACTGGTATCTTCCTGTTGACTCTTTGTCAGCAAGAGGGGAAAAAACCCTTTTAGATGTGGTGACTCTAATGAGGCACTGAGGGAAACAAGGGTCTGCTGGGCGCTACATTTGCAGGATGTCTTTCCTGCATGGAAAAGAAATGCATTTTATCTTCCATCACTTGCAAAGCATTCGTATTTTGAAGGCTGCTCATGTCTGTGGCAGCCTAAGCACAAAGGAGGGCAGAAACCTTTTTTACAGAACAAACCCCAGGCCGCGCCCTTTCAGCTGCAGGAAAGGATGGAGGCCTCGTCACAAAGCCCTGCCTCAGGCATCAAGAAGTAAAAGTAAATGTCACTCCACAGTGTCTGATGATGCCACAAGATTCACACTAATCAGAGCCCTTCATTAATTATTTAGTTTCAGGGAAATGTGCCAAAGGGTTGTGATACTTCGTATGTACAAAGTAATTGCCACATTTACCTCCCAGCTAACAGGGAGGCCAGAATAAATTATACCTGGCTGAGTGGTTGTGTGTGAGTGGGCAGGACCTTCCTGCCCTTGCATGTGATTCCATCCATACCCCAGAGCCCACAGAGCTTCCCAATGTCTCAAAGGGCTCAGGGTTGTCCCCCTGTGTGTCAGCATGGGCTGGACATGTCACCACGCTCAACCACGGCCATCTCCATCCTCCCCTCCATGCAGTCTGTCTCCCTGCATCATGTCTCCATGTGCCTTCTGCCCACTCTGGGGCTGCTCTGGCCCCTCCAGCCAACAAGGGGGCTGCTGGTGGGTTGGTTCTGAGTTGCCAGAGCAGGACTGGACCCTCTCTTGGGAGCAGTGCAGAGCCACATCCTGCACAGAGGGCTCTGCTCCCTCCCGGCTGCTGAACATGTGGTGACAAACCAGCAGCTCCCCCTGCTCCAGGATAAGTAGGTCTCCACTGCAGGCTTGCAACCTGAGAAAAACAAACAAATGCAGAGCAGCATGGCTATATTTATCTGAAATTTAGAAGCTGTGGTTCACAGGGAACTTTGATCACTTTAAATGTCAGGCAGTCTGGGAAAAGAATGAGGGGGGAAAAAAGCACAATTGAAAAGAAAGTGTTTTGGAAAAGGTAAGAGCTGCTGCTGCTTCCAAAACAAAGTCCTTTTCTTCTGGCCCCCAGTATATTATTCATCCTAATCTTGAGGGCTGGTGTCTCTCAGCTTCAAGCTGGGGGTGCTCAGAAGCTGAGGTTTCCAAAGCCCAGCCCCACAGGTGCTGAGGACCAGCTGGACTCAGAGTCCTGCCCAGAATTCAGCAAATTCACATTCAGAATTCACATCTACTGCGTCTGTGGTTCATCCAAACAAACTACGATGACTGAGTTTGGGGTTTGGGTTTTTTTTTTGTTTGCAAACCAAAATAAGATTGTGGTTCTCTTGAATTTATAATAATTTGAAATTAATGTCATGCCATTATGCTTTATCTCTGATTCATCATCAAGACATTAATTTTAACTACTTGGCATTTAAAATTCAAGAACCTCACATGGGACACAAGGGATATTGTGCTTTGGATCCCTGGGTGGATTTATTAAGAATGAACCAACTGATGTAATACAATGATGTATTTGGTGGTACCTGTCTCAGTCAGGGAGTTTCATCAAAGCCCCATGTACTTAAATGTTTGCAAGGAGGGAAGCACTTAAGGAGAGCAATTCTGAAATCCCAGCAGACCTTCTGTGAATCTTGCCCAGACCTATTTTACTATTCTCTTTGGAGACCTCCCATTTCTGCAAAAGCCAAACCTGTTGCAAAGGAATTCACTGTTCATGCAGAATATGCAGTGTGCTTCCTTCCAGCTCACATTGCTTGTGTGCAGTGCTCTGGGATACAACTGTTTCTGTATCTCTGCAAATCTGCAGTCATCCTGAAATTCCTGATGCTTCTACCATATCCACGTGCTGTTATCACAGCAGAGTGGTTACTTGTGCTGTCAATAAGGAAAACACCTTCCCTTGTTTAGTTTTGTCCAGTGGACTTTCAAGTTGACTTCTTAATTGATAAATATGGAAAAATTATTCTATTTTTCATGTATATATTCAAATCTACTCTATACCTTCTATTTTGCTCACAGTCATCCCAGGATAGAGAGCTCTCAGTCCTTCTGCAGAAGCAATCAGGAAAATGTGGTTTGTGGTGTTTAACAGTATCATTGGGGAAATCTGAATTCCTCAGGGTTTTTCGTCTGGTTTTCTAAATGTGAAATAGTTTTGCTGATCTATCTTTAATCCTTTAGCCTTGAGAATGGGAAATTAAATTGTCTTTTCTCAGATACTTGATGTCAGCACCCAAATCAGGACTTTCTTTTTGTGTGCACAGAGGGAGCGAGGTTATATGATAGTCAAGTGCTCAGAGATAGGATCTGTTCTTCAGAGAGAAACTTATTTCCACAATTTCAGTGGGTTCAGCTGGGTTCTGCTTTTTTTTTCTTCTCATTTTCCCCATTTTGCATCTGTTTGCATAAGATAACTGGTTTTAGGGATGACTGATCTTAAGTTCCTAATGAACTAGCTCCAGGGTGTGGATTTCCGTGGCATATTCTGCTGATTGGATGCTGGAAGCTTGCTTGACCTTGCTTATGGTATCTTCCATAAGATACATATATATGATCTGTCCTCTTCCCTCTGCCCCATGTGAGGGGATGTGCTGGGGCAGGGCCAGCCCCACACTTCTCAAACCATTTCTGCTTTTCTGTGTTGCTTCACTTCCAACCGATGTCCTAAAACTCACACAAAACCATTTTCCCTGTTTGTTTCCCCAGCAAACACAACTCTGACCACTTTTCAGCCAACACTTCTGGCACATCATTTCCTGATCTAATTCTTCTAATTGCCCTAGAGGCCCATAATAACATTTAAAACTCAGAGTGCTGCTTCACCGTGCAAAGCATTTCTCCATCCAGTGCCCACACAGACTCTCAACAGAACCCTGCCCTTGTTTTCCCCTTCTCACAGCCTTGCACTGGCACTTCTGCCTTACACATCACTGTTTTATGTCCTTCACTGCTCCTTTTGGGTTCTTTTCCCCCCACTTTGTGCCAGGCAGCACTGTTGGCATTGCTGCAATAAGCAACCACACTGCCTCCTCCATCTTTTGCAAGCACTTTAGGCTGTGTTTGCTCAGGACAGGAGCAGCTGCTTCTTCACCTCCCCCTGTCCAACCTGTCCTCCATTCCTCTGCAGCCTCACCCAGGATTTTCCCATTTTAACAGCCAGCTTCCCAGGCTGGGTATGATTGAAGCTGTCTCTTTGCAGAGAGCATCTTGGTACCCAGGTGTCCATCATCCATGGAGCAGGCTGTTGAATCCAGCAGTGTGTCAGTGATTTGCTTCTGTTTTCCGGGGAAAGCAGGGGTTGCCATGACAATTGTGTGCCGGCCGAGCCGAGCCGGTGCATGGCTGCAGTATCCACACACCTCCAGCACTAATGGGTTTTATCCTCCTTGCAGGGCGGGGTGGGGGAATGTAAGGATGCCCGTGGTGAGATGCTCGAGGCAGCTCTCCAGCATGGTGAGAAGCTCAGGCCTTCTGGGGAGCATCTTTCCCCAAAGAATATTATTTTTTGGGAGGATCTGAAGTTGGGGAAAGGGGCTTGATCTACATTAAATTATTCTGCACCTTCTCCCCTGGCCTGAACTGGGCTGGCAGCAGGAGAGCCAGGTACAGGAGCAGTGGAGGCAGCAGAAATGCTGCAAACCCCAGCTCATTCTCAAGCACCCCTGGCTGCTAATGAGCATCCCAAACTCAATTAAGGGCTTGTGGCACTGCTGCAAATGTAGCCTCAGTCTCGTGAGCCTCTGCCTGCAGGCTGTTGGTTTAATTTGCAGTCACATTTGCAAAATTTGTAGTTGCATTTTGCACTTGGGCAGAGCATCCCAACCTCTGAATCAGCACCTGGAGCTTCAAAATTTGGGTCTGATCCCAGAAGAACCAGAGCAAAGCGTGGCAAGATGGAAGCGAAGCTTTGGCGTTTTTGTGGGAACATCTTTCCTGGGCTTGCACCAGAGCTGCCTGAGCTCAGGACTTGGATGTGCAGAGGAGCAAAGGGCAGGGCAAGGCTTCTTCCTGGTGGCACTGCTATGTGGCACAGCCTCATTTCCCCAGTCCAGCACTGGACAGAAGACCTTGCTTCTAGAATTTGCTAAAAATGCATCATCATCATCATCTCTTCGGGGCATGCTTGGCCAAAGAGGAGAGTCCCCTGTGCCCCTTACACACCACCAGGCAGGATTTCACCATTTTCAGGAGCAGAGCAATCCAAATTCATCTTTACAACTTTCCTTGATCTCCCCTGGTCCAAGAGAGGCAGCCAGTAACACCAGCCTTGAAAATTGTGCTGTAAAAATGAGTGAGGCTCCTTTGTTGGAGACACAGATGTTGTGCTGGGTGCTGCAGAAACAAAGCTCAAAAAGCAGATGATGCCCCAAATTTAAATAGACCAAGCAGACCTGGAGACCTCAGAGAGATGATTCCCAAGGTCACGTAGGAAGCCTGTGGCAGACGTGGGGACTGAACAGAGATCTCCTGAGGCTCAGCCACGCCGTGGTCTCAGGACTGTCTTCTCTTTTGTCTTCCAGTACATTAAGAAGATCAGTTAATGAAATGGAATTAATAATGCCAGCTGCAGCACCAGCAATGCTGTAGGAGAGAAAAATTTCACAGCACAGGCTTAAAAACAAAAGGCTTGAAAATGGGAATAAGCTGCAAGCACTTCCCTTTGTAATGGGGGAGTGCAGGAGGTCAGAGAGAGTTTTTGGGGTCTCTTCAGCTTTACTGATCAAACCTTAAAGGAGGAATGAAGATGTAGCAACTACCTCCCCCAGAGGAGAGAAACTCCTGATTTTAAGGTTCCCAGCAACTGAAAAAAGTAGTCCCACTGGAAAGAATTAAAAGATTTTTCTAGGTCAATGGCAGGAATAGAGCCTTTATTTCTATGAACCTCACAGTTCAAAAATAACATTAAAGAACCAAGAGAAATTATCCACCTCTGAAGAACCAGGAGTAAATCAAAACTGATTGTTATGTGTTAGTTGTGCTGCTGCCTGCAGTAATCAGGGAGCTCAAATGGCACCACAGGAGTCCCAGCCATCTCTGGGATGGCTGCTGAAGTAGGTCTGAGCCGTGTTCACTGAGCCACATCAGAGGCTCAAAACCTCAAATTGTTTCTTAACACCACCATTGAGTCTAAGGAGTTCCCCCCAAAGGGCTCATTTACTGGGATTCAAGGAAAGGCCACCTCGTTCCCAGGGAAAGGAGCAAGCACAAAGCTTGTCTCACCTGGGTCTTCTCACCCACTCATTTGGCTTGTGTCACTGGCTTGTTGCTGAAAATCTCATGATAGTAAGATCTTATTATACACTTATGTATGGTTATTATCCAGTTATATATTGTTGTTTACAGTTATGTATAGTTACTATACAGTCCTCTTATAGAGTTGGGACTCTTGAACCTGGAGAAGAGAAGGAGAGACCTCAGAGAATCTTCCAGTGCCTAAAGGGGTCTGACAAGAGAGGTGGAGAGGGATTTTGGACAAGGGCATGGAGTGACAGGAGAAAGGGGAATGGCTTCATCTAACAGCAGGCAGGTTTGGATTAGATGTTGGGAAGAAAATCTTCCCTGTGAGGCTGGTGAGGCCCTGGCACAGGCTGCCCAGAGAATCTGTGGCTGCCCCATCCCTGAAGTGTTCCAGTCCAGGTTGGATGGAGCTCTGATCAGCCTGGTCTAGTGGAAGGTGTCCCTGCCCACGGCAGGGGTTGGGAACTGGATGATCTTTAAAGTCCTTTCAGATTTACACTTCCATGATTAGATATACCCATATATATCTATATATAGATATATACATCTATAATCTCAGCCTTTGAGCAAAGATGAAGAACAGTTTTGCTGAGCAGAAACAGAGGCAGCGGAAACTTATCATGTCTCAAAATCACACTTCTTGTCCTTGTGGACAACCCAAATATTTTGACTGATGATTAAAAAAAACCCTATAAATTCAGGCATTTCAAGACTTAAAAAGAAATTGCAGAGAGGCTGGAACATTATGTGACATGCCAGGACATGGGGCTTCTTTTGTTGTGATTGTTCAGCTCCAAACTTTAATTCTGCCAGTTTAAGACCATATTGTCTTTTTTTTTACCAGCTTATCGATTCCTTTTGTTGTCTGAAGACCTGAGAAAAAAGGCAATCCATCACTGCATTACATCTTCTAAGAGAAAGCAGCAAAGACTTGGGGCAAAATAGACCAAGGACAGAGCTGTCTATGTGCTTCCTGCACTGTGAGAAGTGATGGACCTGAAACAGCCATCAGCATCTCCCGGCTCATGGCCTTGCCATTTGAGCTGCCCCTGAGCAGCTCTGCAGACCAGAAAATGTGCAAGAATGAGCATAAGACAGTGAAAAGGATGAGAGCAGAGCCAGGATTTGGCCCATCCTTCTGCTATTGACAGCCTCCTCACGAAAATGTAATTGCTGGCTGCCCTTGCTTGGAGCTCTCAGGCAAAAATTCGCAGTTGCTCTTTAGAGCTTCAAGACATATTAATGCAATTTTAAAATAGCATCCTCTCTATTTTTGTTGCTAATGCTAAGAACAAATTAGCTTAGAAAAATAACCCAAGTGATCTCCCTTAATGCTATTGTTCTCCTAAAGTGCTAAGTGTCAGGATCTTTCAGCACCACGTTACAGACCTGGCGCTGCCCTCAATGTGTCCCACGGAGCCTTGACGTGGAGTGATGCAGGAAAATGGAGTCAGTCCAAAGTGCTTTCAAAGTCACTGCACTCCAAACTGTGGTTTCAGCTCTGTCTTTGGATTTTTAATCTTTAAATAATCCTTGAAACCAATTGAAACCAGCTGACTTCCACCCCTGCCCTCCAGCAGGGTTGTTAAGGGACGCCCCAAAGTTTAGTTCCTGTGGTAGAACAGTGGGTACTTCTGAGCTCTTATGGACTGTTATGGTCCATTCAAGTATATTTACCTAAAAAGCCTTAAATGTTGCTAACTCTGACCTCGTCACAGCGCATCAGGGGTGCACAGGTGGGTTGGGTCACTGTGGAAGAACCTTCGGAGGGAGAAAAAGTCAGGCTGGAGCACAGTCCTGATGCAGAATTCCTGTGTCCCTGCAAGGCTACACACCATGGCAGGGTGTCCCTGTCCTCTGCAGAGCTACAGCCTCATTTGGCCATCCAGAGGTGGGTGTCCCGTGCCTGGATTTGTTCAAGGCCAGAATGGATGGAGCTTTAAGAATGTTTGTCTAGTAGATGGCATGCCTGCCCATGGGCAATGGCTTTGGAACTAGATGACCTTTAAGGTCCCTTCCAGCCCAAATCTGTCATTCAGACTCTATGATTCTGTGATCTCAGCTGGAGTTGGAAGCATGGAAAGAAATGAGGCAGACAGCAATGTGTTCACTTGGCCAGTGGTTTCCTGCAATGATCCCATGGGTAACTTTATTTTACTGAGTCCTTTCCCCACACATCCTGCACACACAGGTCATTATCTTCAGCAGAGCTACTTAACAGGCAAGAGCAGATGAGCCCTCTTGGCTTGTGGCTGTGCCATCAACACTGAGCTTCATGTGACCTCACTAACACACCTTAAGATCTGTAATAATTTCAGTAACACCCACAGGAGGCTTCCAGTGGACACTGCTCTGAAGGGAAGCAAATTCCACTTACTACTTTTCATCCTGCTCCTATTCATGATCACAGGAAAGCTCTCCTCCAACACTGAACTTTCCTGTAGCTGATGCCAAGATCTCTGTGCATGTCTCACTCTTTTAAGATCCAGGCAGTGCAATGTTTATTTGTGCCTTCCAGCCTGCTCCTGGTTTAGTTCTGTGTCAAAGAAGCAGTTCTTAACCTCAGGATTGATGGCCAAGTGCTTAGTCCTAATTCTGGCTCACTACTTACTGAATGCAATTTAAAATCTCATTGTGGAAATACATTTTTTATCAATGGCCATTTTAGTGCTGGATCCACCCAGTGCTGATTGGGATTTTGTGCAATTTCTGTAGTCACACACAGAGGTGCTCCTGTCCCCCACCTGCCTCAGGTCCTGGGACAAGTGAGTGCACACTGGAAGCTCTTCTTAGCCCATGTGCATTTTCCAAGTGTGTTCATCTCCCTGTTCCAGTTCAGTTCTGTTTCTGACACAAATGCAGTGTTCTTGTTACTGCTGGTAAAGCAATGGGTTCTGGTGCCTGTGGATTAAAATAGTTCTGGAAGTAGTGTGGGAGAGTCCAATCACATGGGCCAGGTCTGAAGAGACACTTTTCCAAAGGGGAGTAAGAATTTAAACAGGAAGCCTGATGGTTTGGTTTGTTTTGGTAGCCTGAAAGAGGGAATGGAGATATCAAGTCTGAGGCAAGAAAAATTTCTACCAACAATGAAAGCAAGGAGGAATCGTTAGTGAGATGTCAAATGTACATGGACCACTCTTCTGTTCAAAGGGAATTTATCTTTCATACTTGACTGAGAAATTTGGGTTACAGTGAGACCAAACAGAGATTTTTTGCCTTCTCAGTGCTGTGTTGCTGGTGGTACACACCCAGTAGCCATGAATTTGACCTATGCACCATCTTTGGGGTGTCTGTGGCTATTCCAGGGATGGGGATGTAGAAGTTTTATGTGAATTATGTTTTATACATGCTGCTTGTAAATACTTCATATTAGGATTTGGTGCTGGAAACTTCATTGTAGAGCTGAAAAGAGTTTGCAGGGCAAAATATATCAATAGGGATATTTTCTGCTTTCGCAAAAAGGGTCTAAACCAATCAGTCCATGCTTAGAAATTGTCCCTTGCCAATCTCTTTCTTCCTTTTTTTTTTTTAACAAAGCCAGGAAGAACACAAAATCCAGATTTGTAAAATTATAGATGGTTTAATCTTACTATATGCGGTGACAGCTGAAGCCAGTTCTGCCCCAATTAGTAAAGGATTTCCCTGTTAGGGGAAGGAAGATGCTGGGTTCAAGCCTAAGCAAGTGTTTTTGGGGATTTCAGGCATGGTTTATAAACATGAACAGTAGCTGTTGGCCTCTGTAATCCCAGCAGAGTTTCCTAGGTAAAGAGTAAGATAATACTATGGTGAATCTCCTTAAATTTTGGCTTTCTTCTATAAGATGAGTTACCTGAGGGAAGGATAAGTGACCTACTACTGCCAGTTGGAGGAGATATCTGTTAACTCAGGTGTTAAAGACCTTTTATTTTTGGAGCCAAAAGAGCAGAGGGGTTCAAACTCTATTCCCCATGCTGATGAGGATGTGACCCACTGTGTCTGTGTTGGTGTCTGTTCCCATACAAAAAAGCAAAATCCAGTAAAACACAGCGAAAGTAAAATTTTTTCATGAACTGTCATGACATAAAGGTTTAAATGCAGCCTCAGGGCTGAGAGGTGCCCAACTGGAGTCATTCTGCCCAAAGTGACTGGGCATGGTCTGATATATTGATCACTCTTCAGTGAAATGGGGTGACTTTTTGGGGGAGTTTCCTGATGTTACTAGGCACCCCAAAATCTGGAAATGCAAACAGGTCGAGTGTTTCCCAGTGTTTGCCAAGTATGACCATTGCATGGTTATGGTGTCTCTGCAAGGCTATTTATGATAGTTTATTGGGGGGGAAACTGAGGCAGGGGCTAGGGAAAAAGTGGTGTCCTGCTAGGGAAAAAGTGGTGGGGCCCATGTTAAAATTCAGCTATTTGTGGGCCTTTCACAAATTGTCCTGTATTCCTGCACTTTTACACCTCTAATCCTGATTTATGCAGCATTTTGGGCAAGGAGAGGAGGCAGCACTCGTTCCCTGCACACCCAAACCTGGTGCAACTGGGAGTCCTCAGCATCCTGGTGTGGCAGGGCTTGGCACAGGGAGCCACATGGGTCACCCCGTGCCCTCAGGGTTTTCCAAAAAATAAAAAGCAAAATAGGAGTTGCTTTGCAGGGCTTGGATCCTGACCTTGTTTATTTTCCTGCCTGCTCCCTGACCCCACCCAGCTGGGCAGAGGAGAGGGAGGCATGAAAACCTGGAGGGGTTGTGTGAAATTTGGCCTTCAGACGAAAAAAAAAAAAAAAAAAAAAA
>VZUA01074287.1:15684-34338 GCA_013401035.1 Horornis vulcanius | reverse complement strand
CTTTGTGATGTGAATAAAGTTATATCTAAACAACAGCACTTGGACTCTACTATAATTTTTTATGGCACTATATCTGAAGGTCTTTAAGCCTTACTGTTTTATAAATTGGCTTTGGGTTTCTGTGGGGAAAATAATGCTGATATATTCATCAAATTTAAGGGATTAAGATGATGAGGAAGTTAAATGCTGGGAATAATGTATTGAATTGCAGGAACACAAACAGGGTTGTATGAAAGATGTTAGGAAACAATCTGTTCTCTGTTACAGTTTTAGAGATCTTCAGTGACAAAGAGGATCTCTGTGTTTTTACACACCCTGAGGAATGCACTCTGGTAGGTGGGGTACCTCTGGAAGCTTTTACCAGCCTAATTGGTGCATAAACAAAACCACCCCACCACCCCATAGGCTGCTTTCTTAGTGGAAGGACTGTGCTTGTGTGGTATGCATTTCTGGCTAGATTCAAGTAGGGGTTTTTGGAGCCCTTTTGCGTTTTTTGTGGTAACCCTCTGAACGAAATATTTGGAGAATACACCCCTATGGTGTTCCTAGGTCTTCTCATTTGTCAGTGATCTGTTTGAAATCTGTGTTTAGAAGAAAAGTACTTGACTAACTTTTCAAAGTGCACCTTTGACTTATTTCTATGCTCTGCATATTTAATATAAAGAAAATACTACTGCAATATGCTCTTAAGGTGATGTTTGACAGAATGAAGTTTTGGAGATGATGCCTTTGAAGTGAAATTTCAAGTGTTAGACTCCAGTGTTAGTGGCAGACTTTTATATTAGAAGCAACTGGATGTGTTTGTGATTTCTGCAGAAAGTAAGCAGTCTGTTCTCTGGGGAGAATTTTCTTGATTAACTGTCAGACTCTTAACTTTCCAAAAGCCATCTCTTATCTGATAATAGAAAATAGTGCCTGACTGTTGAGGTTTGTGCTGAGAAAAAAGGAAGGAAGGCTCCCTGTTGCCCTTTGTGCCTTGGGGTGGCCGGGCACCTCAGGCTTGTGCAGTGTGCTGAGCATCTCCCCAGCTCTGTGTGCTTCCCTGCTGTTGCTGCATTTCCCAACTAGCCCTTTCCTAGCAATGGGTGGTATCTATTTCTTTCTAGCTAGCTTACAGTCCTGCAGGCAGAGTTATTTCAAAAAAGTGGAATAGTTATGCTTTAAAGGTGCCTCAGACTATGAAGGAATCTAAATTTCTGGAATGCTAATATACAACTGTAGTAGCTTTATGGTGCCTACTATGGACTTTTAATTTTTTAGTTGCTTTTTTCTTAAAAGTCAGCACAAATAGAGAGGGACTATTGCTGCCATCTGATTCCCCTTTCCTTGGGAAACTGTGAACAGTTACATATGCCTTTAAAATCCAAACACTTACTGGAGTACAGTGCAGCAAAACATTTGTTCTTATGTCATTCCTTATGAATACCTCTGTGCATGTTGGGTTTTATTTTTTGTTGTGGGCATATTTGGGGGTATTGAGGAGGGTTTTAGTCCTAGCCTGGGCTTTCTGTGGTTATTTTAATTTCACTTTACTTTCTTCTGTCTTTCTATTTTGCTTATTTGCTTAAAGAGGCAAACATTTGATACCTGGATCAGCCAAACTATGTAGGTGTTCCCCTTTCATTGTAGCTGGATACTAGAGATATTTTTCCATGAAACTTTTGTGCCCTTTATTATGTGGAACCACAGGAACTGCACAGGGATTTTTGATGTCTTCCTGTATCCTAAGAACTGGTTATCAGTGACATAAGAACTCCATGTTAAAAGGAGTATTGAGTGGTTCACATATCAAGTTGTCGCATTAGTTGGTTGAACAGAAGGAGCATGAACTTGATCAAAACAAATTAAAAAGCTAGATAAAATAGGCTGCAAATGGAAGAAAAGAGGGTTGTTTTAAATAACTTAGTCCTTTTAGAAACATTTTGAGAAAAAGCCATCCAAAGTCCTGCCTCCTTATTCCCTTGCTCTTCTGAGCATTTTGCTCTGTACTGTCTGCATTTCCTGCAGTAGCAGCCCCTGTGGATTACAGTGCTACCTGCCAGCATGGCAGAACCTCAGGGTGGTCAGGATGACAGCTGGGCCTCTCAAACAATTTTTTCTGGGAGTTGGGGTTTTTTTGGTTGTGGGTTTTTTTGGGGGTTTGTTTGGTTGGTCGGTTGGTTTTTGNTGTTAAAGTGTTTTCTCTTATGGTCATCTCTTTGTTTCTTGCTTCCTGTCTGTGGAGAAGAGGTATCATAGATATCATAGATTTGTGGAGTTTTTTTCCTCCATCACCTCTGGTGTTCAAAAGCAGGTGCCCTTGTATAGGAGTACCACTGCAGTATTGTGAGTAGCAGGAGCCTGGATTGTAATTGAATGAATCAAAAGGGGCTGGGTTTTTTCCCCACTCTGTTTGGAGCGTGTCTGTATGATGGTGAACTGCTAAAGACACAGTCCGGTGACCTTTCTGCTGCTGTGACTTGGGAGGCCAGCAGGCATCCACAGCTGGGTTAAGCTTGCTCTACTTGGACAGAACAAGGCAGTGTTAACAACGTGGTTGGACCTGCCCAGTGTAGCATAGCTCAACAGTGGGCTATTTTGGGTAGGGTCACACAGAGGGTGATTCACCTTATCTGTTAATGGGAAGGATGTTAATGCGCTGGAGGATTCCTGTCATTGTTGTGATGGAAATTGGTCTGTGTTTTCACAAAAACAAAGCAGTGATGTTTAAAACAAAAAACAAAGGTGTGAGGATCCACTGTGCAGTTCAAAC
Organism: Horornis vulcanius; assembly: GCA_013401035.1. Taxonomy (NCBI): domain Eukaryota; kingdom Metazoa; phylum Chordata; class Aves; order Passeriformes; family Scotocercidae; genus Horornis; species Horornis vulcanius. The sequence goes on along the minus strand of VZUA01074287.1, from coordinate 31,586 downwards.
TACTCTTAATTCTTGTCCTTGGGACTGTTCTTGCTCTGAAGCAGGGCATCAGCCTCAGGGTATCAGTAGGGTAGAAGCAATTGTTTCCTTAACTGTGTGGTGGCTGCTGCCGGCTTGTGTGTTTTGGATCAAAGTGTAAGTAGGCATATGGGTGTATATATGTATCTCTATATATGTATATCTATCTTCCTTAAAAAAAAAAAGCTTCTGGGTGCCTCTTTCACTTCTTGATCTACCTGCTACTCCTGCTGTTTCTGAGCTCCAGGGACAGTCTGAGTCTAGTCATCAGACATGGGATGAATAGAGATTAGTCCTGTCATGGTTGCAGTAGCAAAAGTCAGGGAGTCAGGCTGGAAATCATTTGGTAAGTACAAAAAGGAATTAGCTGGCTACAGTGACTACCTCCCTAGACCTTAGTCAGCCTGCAGCATGGTGAGTACAATAGGAGGTGCATTTTTAAGCTAGTGTGACCAAGCAGAGGAGTAGCTGAGTGTGGGGGGGATGCTTCAGAGTGGCTTCTCTGGAGAGAATGTGCCAAAGTGTGCTACCTAAATGGTGAGTTGTGGTTCTTTAAAACACAACATTGAGTCATTGCACCAGTGTGCCCAGCAGCCAGGAGGGCCAGCTATGTCCTGAGGTGTAACAGGCACAGCATCACCAGCTGGGCAAGAGAGGGCATTGTCCCCTCTGCTCTGCACTGGGGCAGCCTCACCTTGAGTGCTGTGTCAATTGTCACAGTGTAAGAAGGATATAAAGCTATTAGAGAGAGTCCAAAGAAAGGCCATGAAGATTAAGTGTCTCAAGGGGAAGCCATGTGAGGCCCAGCTGGGGTTACTTGGTTTGTTCTTGGAGGAGACTGAGGTCTACAGCTTCCTCACGTGGGGAAGCAGAGGAACAGGTGCTGAACCTTTTTCTCTTGTGATCAGCAATACAGCCTGAGGGAATGGTATCAAGCTGCACCAGGGGATGTTTAGATGGGGTATTAGGAGGTTCTTTACCCAGAGGGTGCTTGAGCATTGGAACAGGCTCCCAGAGAAGTGGTCACACCACCAAGCCTGTCAGAGTTCAAGAAATGTTTGGACAATGCTCTCAGACACATATGTGGTTGTTGGAGTTGTCCTGTGCAGGGCCAGGAGTTGGATTTTGATGATTCTTGTGGGTTTATTCCAACTCAGGGTATTCTATGATTATATGACTTATATGAGTTAACATGTGCAATCACAGAGTGAGGATATATTTGAGACCTTTGCAGCGTGCTTTGCAGAACACAGTAGGAGATACTTCAGCATAGCTCATGCTAAGAGGTTTCTAAGGAAAGATTTGCTGTGAAGAGTGTTTTTTAGGAGGCTTGGTGTGGAGGTGCAGAGATGAACATGCTGCAGTTTTTGTTGGCAAGGAGCCTGCCTCTGGCGGACACATCTCTTGGTAGGCACTTGTGATTTCTTCCTTTTTAAACTGGTTAGTTGCATTACATGGGACCATGAGGAAGATCACTGTTTTCCTTCAGTGATGTTGAAATTAATTGGATATATTAGATCAAGGGAGGGATATAAGCCACAGGTAGAAAATGTATTCATGTTCTACTGTATCTAACAAGCTCTTGTTTTTCAAATTTATTACCCTGTGTAATGGTATGCTTTACTGGTCTGGAGTAATTTTAGTGAAACTGAGTGCTCATTCACTGGCTTCTGCATCCCAGTGAAACTCAGTGCTTTGAAAGTGCTTTCTGTTCCACAGAACTTCTGTTCTCTTTAATTTTTTTGACTATGGCCTACTGTTGCTGTTCCATACTCTTGCCATAAAGTGGTATGTTAAAACAGGATGCCTTTGTTTGTGCTCAGACGTCACCGTTTTGGGGGTGGGAGAAGCCGGCGAGAGGGATCAAGGGGCTGGTGCTTACAGGCCCCTGGGGGAACCAGGCAAAATGGTGCCCATTCACGGGGTTCTGGTAGTAAAGTGTACCTTCCCCAGTGTTTCCCTGCTGTTTTATTTTGGCTCTGCAAATTGCCCAAGCTGCAAAGAGTGCCTGGCTCTCAGTGCTTTAGGCTATTTTGGGTAGTTGGAGTGCCTGTGCCATCTTCTCTGTGCTTTCCAGGCAGCAATGAGGGCAGGGAGGTCCTGTGCTGTGCTGCTGCTGATGGCCCACTTGTCCCCTTGCAAGCATTGCTGAATGCAGACTGACCCTGTGCTGATCAAGCACTGGTGGCAGGTGTCTTTTGTGCTAAACAGGATTGGCAAAAGATGGCTTTTGAGACTGAGTGGTCCTCATTGTGACTCCAGGTAGGTACAGCATGATTGTGTCATCTGCTGCTGCCTGGTCGTCTCTCTGGCTTCTGGGCAGTGGGAAGGGAAATGTGGTAGTGGAGGGCTCCTGCTGTGCTGTGTTCAGAGATTGCTTTCCTCTAGGCAGTTTTGAGCTGTCTCATGACTAAACCCTCAGTGTTCTTGCCAGAATGCTGTAGTTCTCAGAGTCCTGTGCAGTTTCACTTGGGAGTTGTGGATGTATGATAAAACTCACAGGAGATGGGGACAGGATATCCTCTTTCCTTGATAAAAATAGCCTTTGTCTAGGGAGGAATCATAATTCCCAAAAACTTAACTCAGTGCACTGAGCAAAAATGTGCTTGCTGGGGAGCACTTCTTCCAGAGACTTGCTCATGAGCTTCTAGAAGGTAGGAGTATGGTACCATCTCTGACAACCAAAATGCTTTGAAGAGAGTGGCCAGATGTGGAATGTGGGAGAGGATTATTTCATAAAAATCATGTCATTGCCAGTGGATTAATTTCTCTAAGGGTTTTGGAAATTAGTCCTGGATATTTGGAGCTAAAGGCTAACTGATCTGGGGCTGGCATCCTCTTCAGAAATCAAGACTAACAAAAGGGAGGAAGTGAATACCTGAGAATACATACAATTCTGATGTTAAAGTGGACATACCTTGTATTTTGGGAGAGAGGTAGATTTTTTTTCCTGCTTTGCAGTTCCCCCTCAAAAGAAATAAATAACACTCATTTTGAGTTCTGATTATTTACAAAACAAAGCAATTATGTTCTTCTTCCTAATGTTTTATTATCCCAAAATGTAAGTAGGAGGACTTGATGGGAAAACCCATAACCAGGCAGTGTGGGTGAGGGAGCTGGTGCTACTCATGCTGGCCCTGTAGTGTTTACAGCAAGCACTGTTGTTGGACATCACATGTTGTTGGTGCTGTTGGACCAGCCTGGCTATAGTCTGTTCTGGAGGTGTAGGGTGACTCTGGGCTGCAGTATTGTCTGACCCACTTTTCAAATTAAATTGGTATGGTTTAATAATGAACAAGCTTCCTCCCATGTTAACAGTGTGGTACCCCTGCAGCAGGTACTGGTTCTCACAATGTTTGTGGTCCCTGATTCCCTATGCGACCAAGGGAAATAAACTTGCCCATTTTCTCTTTAAGGGTTGCATTTTGGCAGATAAAATGATGTAACAGCAGAAATCCAGTTGTGACAAATTTTTGCATGGTGGATAATGCATACCAGACTGGTTTTATTACTAAGTTTCTTTTAGAAGGATAGCTTAAATGAATGATTCGTTTGTTGCTATGTTAGAGAAGAACTACATCTCAAGTTAATTACTAAAGACTCGGCTCTATTTGAATCCATAAGATGTTTGCTTATTGCTTTTTCCTTCTTGAAAAACGGTTGTAGTACTGCTAGTTTGGACTATGGGGAACGAAAAAATTCAAAATACAAACTGCAGTCCTCTTACTTACTGGTTACCATAGAAATCTAAATAAAGAGTGCTCGGTAAATAGTATAAATATAACACTTAGACAGCTCTTACTTTCTTAAAAAGACATGCCATTGTTCAGATTTCTGTAGTGACTGATCAGTAAGGGCCAGTGCACACATTCTGAATAAGATTGCTGTGTAAGTGCTGTATATATTTGCTAAGTATTCTCAGTATCAAAAAACTTTTCTGTTACTGATTTTTGATATCTGTTGTTGAGACTGGCTGTGGTAAACAGGACTAGAAAACAATGCTCTGCATTCATAGTGAGAGCTGCAAAACACTTAAGGTCTTATGAATTATGAATGAGTTACCTACAGAACTGTTCCTATTATTCCAGAAAAAAAAAGTGACCCAGTGACATGTAAAGCAGCCACCTTAAAGCTTCAGATAGAAACTCAGGAAGCAACAAGATCTCATTCTCTCTCCTGGTCTGGCTCTCTTAACTTGTTGCATAGCCCGAGGGTGGGGAATGGAGGTGAGACAACTTTTTGGGTGTCTTTGGCCTCTGCAATTGGCATGGTCTGACTCGTAGCAAGTCTGCTCATGGCCTTATATCTTTTTAGGAGCTGAGATTTGTTGCAGAGTAGAACTACTTCAGGTTTCCTCCACTGTCCTTTGGAACACGTGTTGTGCGTTTCTTATCTGGTGGGACCTGATGGCATTTTCAAGACTTACCATAGTTTTCAAAGTAAATAATAAGATATTATTATTAATTTTGAAGAAGTCACTCTGCTTGGTCAGTTTTCTTCTGTGTTCACTTATCTTATATAATGTAGATCACTTTCATAGTCCATTGATTTATTTTTTTTTTAATTTACTTTTTTTTCCTAGGGCTGCTTAGCTGGTAGTAGTAGCCTCCTTGCGGAAAGATGTAAGAATTTTAAATGAGTTTCCATCTGGTGTTGGTTTTGGCTTGGAACAGGAATAAAAATGCTATGCATTTTTACAAAGTAGAGGATTTTTTTTTTCTTCTGATAAGTAAAAGCAGATTTAAAAAAACAAAATTGAAATTTACAGATTTCCAAAGCCAGGTCACTGAGTAATGGCCTTATATCAGTATGCAGCTGAGTGAAACCAAAATCTGCACTATGTGATACATGTGCAAACTGAAGGGTTTGTGGGCAAATCAGAGCTGCTAGGGCTTCCCAACAGCTCTCTCAGCAATGTAGCTGTACAACTGAGATGCTGTGCTCTTGGAAGTTTCTAAATTAGATCTACTAGTCTTCTGTAATTAATCCAAATACAGTTCCCACGCCTACATCACATTCTGGACTGGATCATTCTGTGCACTACTCCTTGGGTGTTGTCATTCCAATAGGTACTTAAAATCCTGCTGCAGATTTGGAGAAAACTAGGCAGCAATTCTGGGTGGGGAAGTTAGTGTCACTTTCTTGAATTTTGCTTTCTTTCCCCTCTTTCTCACCACTCCTGCTTCTCACCTGACCCCAGCAGCTGTGGCTGGATTGTTGGCATTTCTGTCTGGGTGTGTGCTGAGGCTTTTGCAGAACTTGGTTTTGCAGCATTTGTCCGGAACATGTGGATACTGTTTTAATGAATGGGATGAGGCTCCATGAGAGCAAGGTTTGGAGGGTCTGCTCTTCTTTCTCAGTGACTGTCACTGTTCGGTGCCATTGGTGCTTGTCCGTTGCTGCCATTCAGCTCTGCATGCTGCAGAAATGACCATGGAAGGTGCTTCACCTTTGTGCCACTCTAATCTGAGCAATGTGCCTAGCTTGAGGTGCCTCCATAGGGAAATCACATCGCTTCCTGTGGAGGATTGGTGCCTGAATGTACCTCTGAAAGTGAGGGGGAGTAATACAGGCATCATTCACCATGGGTGAGACCATTTCCTTTTGAGGTCAAAAGTATCTGGGGGACATATTTATTATTTAATAGGCATTTTTTGATGTTTCAAGTCTTTTTTTCTTGATGTCCTGCCAAAAAAAAAATAGTTATTTCAGTAGCAATTTTACAAAACCTTTGTGATAAGAAGCCGACCTGAACTCAAAGTGATTTTTTGATGAATCTGCAATTTTGCTCTTTTTGTGTGTGTGTGTGTGTCCCACTTTCTAAAAACCCTGTTCAGCAATTCTAGTGACTATTGGCTGTGTTTTTAGATGCTTGCAAAAAAAGTAGATGGTGGAATTTTAGCTAAGCAATTATTTCCTTAGATTTGTGCAAATATGGCATTGCATTTCTTTTCCTATACTAACTCATCAAAATTGAAGGGAGTTCTCACTAAGGCATAATATGATAAAGAAAAGTAGAATTTACATACAACACTAGAATTTTGTTATACTTAAGTTACCCGAGTAATTATAATTTAGTGCACAAATATAATATATAGCTTGAAATACACTTAATTGCATTTGAAACAATTTAAGCTGCAAACTGATAGTATGCTTTTTTGATTTCTGTTTTATATATGGTGTTTGACAACTTGTAGCTCTTATGTCTGCTGTGTTCCCTTCTCAAAGGAAGAGAGATTCACAGAACAGCACAGAATTGTTAGACTGAAGGTTGGAAAATAAGGCGAAAATTTGAAAAGTCCCCAGCTTCTGGCTTCAATGAGGGCAGGGAAGGGCAGTGTGATACTTGGCAGCACTCACAAGCCATGTCCAAGTACACAGGACATGCCTTAGCTTGGTGTTGAATGGGAAGGTGGAGTTATGCTGCTTTCAGAGAAACAAAGCTGCTTCTTTCTGTATTTGTTTATTTTTTAATTGCCACAGCTTGGAGTGTAAAGTGAAATCACCCAGCTTTGCAGCCTTGCAGCTGTATGTAGTCCATTCAGTTTGGAGGACTGCTGAAAAAAGAACTTCAGCTGTTTGGGTACACTGGGAGAAGAGTTCTTATAAACTGAAGAGCATCCTTTTAGCCAAATGGATTTGAGTAAAATGAAAATTAATATTACAGCTGAGCCAGTGAGTTACTGCTGGAAGAGGTAATCCTTATTCTTTTAGTTCGTTTTATGGGATTTTTTCCCCCACATGTTGTGTGATATAGCCCTGCCCTCTTGTTTCAGACAGTGCTGTGGCTTGATTTTATATATCACTAAGTGTGAGTTAAATGCCCTGCCTGGATTCATCCTACTCCCTGTGGAGGCTCCTTGAAGGGGTGCAGAAGGCACAGAAGATCGGGAAGGGTGAGAGAAAAAGTTCCCCTGAGCTTCCCATTGTGTGGGAGGCTCAGGGTGGGCTGAGCCCACCAGGTGAGTGGGAACCCTGCTGAACAGAAGCAGTCTGGAAATGTAAACTAAAGCATTTCTAATGAAAAGGGAGAAGGACCTATTTGTTGAAGAGGAGCAAAACTTGTGTAGTTCTGTTGTTTCACAGGGCACAGTGACATTGGATTTTTGGGTGCATTGGGTTGTATTTTTTCAGAAACATCAGGAGTTTCTTGCAGTAGGAAGAGATCTGCCTTGCTAGCTGGAATTACTGAATTGAAGATAGGCATGAAATGCAGTAGTGGGCATTCATCTCCATTCAGCTTCATAGAAGGTAAAAATGCAGCTTTCTTCTCTTGCATCCTTAATACCTTGCTGTGTGTATCACCACTGCTGTTGTTTCTGATCTGTGCCTCAGTCAGATATTGCTTGTTTTATGCCTGTTGTGTTGTGGATGTGAATTCCCAGAGGTGTTAGTCCTCTGGGTGTCCTTTCAGGTGTGATGAGGAAGCAGCTGATCCCTGCTGCATGCTCCCAAGAGACATTGCTGTGAGAAATTGCCTGTTGCCTCTACAGAACCTCCAGCAGCAAAGTGGTTACTGAGCCTATTTTACTCACCCTGGGTTCCTCTGACAAAGTAAATATACACTAATTATCCTGTTGTGATTACATGGTGCAATTTCCTTGTTCATTATGTGCCATTGCCAGCTTAAGGACCTTTGACACTAGTTTGGTCTTGAGTTTTGCAGACATCAGACATCTGTCAGAAAAGAAAATGCTGCGAAGCATGAATGGACCTTGAGGAATAAGTGTTTCTAATACTTCCCCAGCACAAGCATTGTTAGTATATAGCTTCTGTGCTGTGGAAGACTGCTGTAGGTGGTGTGGGGGTTAAGTCAGTCATCACACTGACAGCTCGTCTGATAGCTGCGCCTGGAAGTGGGATACTGCAGCAGCAGCAGCATCTCTAGAGAGAACAAGATGTGCATGTCTTTCGCTTTCTCCATGAAAGATTTATCCTTTCACAGAACTTTGTATCAGTGTTAGGTGCTTTTGAAAAGCCTGTACAAGTAGATAGTTGTTTAACTGTCAACAAGCTTGTTGATTGTTATTTAGTAATTTTAGGTGTTGTCATGTAAGGATTGGGTTATTCCTGTAAGACACCAAGCAACTTCTCCTGCAGCTGCTAAGGGGAAAGTGTGATTCATGACGCCTTAGCAATTGATCAGCTGCTTTTACTGTTCCTTCATATAAACCAAGAAGTTGACTTAGTTTGCTGCATGTTTGCTCACAACTCAACCAGTGTAGTAATATGAGTGAAGATTAAGCCTGCCCTGTTTTGAGACATCTTGCTGAGGGAAATTGCTCCTTTGGATTGCTGTGTTGAGGACTAGTAGGGTGGTGCAGTAGTTACTTGAAAGACTAACTCTGACCCTTACATGGTCAAGTCACTGACTCAGATATATACATTATCTTGTATTTTGTAAATTGTTCAGCCTCAGATTTATTGTTGTTCACAGACACATTCCACCAAACAGAGCAACTAAAAGGATTGCTTTAGAAGAAATGTACTGAGGTCAGGACCATTTATAGACCTTTGGGTTTTCTGTGAGTTAAGATTTATGCTAATATTAGCTTTGGGCTTCACTCAAATGGAGGTGTTTATTACTTGCTTATTCTTATCCCTTGGAATGTTGAAGTTATACAATAGATTTATCCTGTTATTAGTTAGCATAAATTGCTGCTTTGTTTATCACTTTAAACAAGCAATCCGTAAGTGCTTTTTGTTTGTTTTGTTGTAAAGGGCCTGAAATGCAGGAAAACATAAGAGCACAAAATAAGAGTGTAGCTAAGGTTTACTGGTAGTAGTGTGTACCTGCGTATTTTGTCAGTGGCTCTGGATATATGTTACAGACTTTCAGCAAGCCCCTACTGTCTTGGAAATTAGGAGTTAAGAATATTAGAAGGTGCTAAATTGCAGCAATAGGTGACAGTTCTTCACTCAATTTACCTGCCTAGTGTGGGGATGTTTGGCTGAATTCCTGAAGATCTGTCTTATCTTGCAGGGACTGTAGCGGTTAGTCCTAAGTCTCCTCTGACTGTTGAGATAGTTTTATTTGTGAGTAATAGGTCACTTCGGTTTTCTTTGTGTCTTTTCATGTCTCCTTTACTGGTTTGTCACTTTTTTGGATCTTGCTATGGTTCTCTGGTTTGGAAGTCATGGAGAGAACTCCTCCAGCTCTGTGTTTTGTGCACAGGTTATACTTCAATTGAGGGTCTCCAAACATCAAAACAAGTTACTAATATGCTTGTAGAGGGTGTTACAGATTCTCTCTTCCAGGTTGTTCTAAGACACCTGTCAAGAAGCCACATGTACTACATGTGCTGGTTGTAATTATAAGTGAGTTTGTAAACCACCCTACTATGAGCTTAAGCAATTTGTCTAAGCCCCCTCTCACTGTAACTAGTAAAATAAAACCCTAGATCTCTGTGCTGTTACTTTATTTTTAGCCTCAGTTATGATTTTTCACTAGCTTAATATTTAAAGAAATCTTGTAAATGACACTGGTTCAACTGATAGGTAAAAAAAAATAAATACGGATGGTCATATTGCATAAATTGTATCCTAATTAATACAGCTGTATGGTTGTATTTGCTTTTACTGTACATGAGTGTGGGTTACTCAGCCTAAGGAAGTCTGAGGTTTGTTGTCATTTCTGATGTTCTGTCTTATTGTGCAAATAAAGGCAATGTAATCCTTGCTAAAAGCACATCTCTGAACAAGAGATAGAGGGAAGCATGTTTCAAGTGCAAAAAAAAGGATCCGATCTTTTAGCACTATCAAGTGAAATAAAATCACTTGTTCAAAACCTTTGAAGTATGTGTCTTTTTCCAACTGTAATAACTGTTCTTATGTTTCATTTCCTCCAGTAATCACCATCACTTTTTTCTTTTTACGTAAAACTTGATTACCACCTTTACTGTGGACAGGGCCCTATTGTATCTATGTAGTGGTGAATAAGCTTCTCTGTGTGTGCTGGGGAATGTCTGCAGTGAAGCCCTGTGTGTGAGAGAGATTTCTTTAGATACAGTTTCTAGATGTTATTTACTCAGTAACATTTAGAATAAGATTTGCTGGAGTAATAGACAAATTGGAAGAGAAATGTTTTAAACAGTTATTTTTAAAGGAAGTTCACATGTTTGTCATTTTCTGCCTTTGTCAGGCAAAGGCAACCTTTGATTAATTTGGCTTATATTATGACATTGGTCTTGTTTTGTGCATCAGAAAATTTATGTTAATTGTAAAGCAATTGTGCTTCTAGAATGAAAAATGGTAAGCAGAATTTTAGTCACTATTTAAAACCAACCCTTTCCTCTCAAGCTGGAGAAAATGCAGCATATGTTTGGAAAGAGCAGACTGCTAGGCTGTGTATTTGTATTTACAGGCAGATGCCCTTTGTTTAAGAATGAAGTTTTAAATAGTTGGCTACACTATCTGCAGTGTACAGTTTGGCTTCTCACTTGTTGGATGGCACTGGAGTTCAGAAAGGTCAGGAGAAGGCAGATGTGCTTACTGGCCACAGCCTGGGCTGCTGGGGGGGGGCTGGCAGCACCTTGGGGCTCTGTGTGCCTGTACTGGGTATACATGGCAAGATTTTGGTAGTGGAGGGCTACAGGGGTGGCATCTGTGGAATCTGCCAGGAGCTTCCACCACGTCTGACAGAGCCAATGCCAGCCAGCTCCAAGAGGAACCCACCACAGAACAAGGCTGAGTGGTGGTGGTAATACCTTTGGGATAGCAGCTATGAGTGTAAAAACTCTGTGCAACATCAGTAGCAGGTAGAAGATAGGAGTGAGAATGTGTAACAGCTCTGCAGACACCGAGGTCAGTGCAGAAGGAGGGAAAGGAGGTGTTCCAGGTGCTGGAGCAGAGATTCCTCTGCAGCCCATGGTGAAGCAGCTGTGTCCTTGCAGCCCATGGAGGTCCACAAAGGAGCAGAGATCCACCTGCAGCCATGGAAGACCCCATGCTGGAGCATGTAGATGCCTGAAGGAGGCTGTGACCTCACGGGAGGCCCATATTGGAGCAAGCTCCTGGCTGGATCTGTGGTCCTGTGGAGAGAGGAGGCCACTCTGGAGCAGGTCTGCTGACAGGACTTGTGACCTTGTGAAGGACCCGTGCTTCAGTGCCTGCAGGACTGTGCCCTGTGGACAGGGACCCATGCAGTTCATGCAGAACTTGGACAGATTCAAGTTGGAGAAATTTGTGGGGAGCTGCCTCCTGTGTGTGGGACCCTGTGCTGGGCCAGGGGAAGGGGGTAGTAGTCCTCTGAGAAAGAAGGAGCAACAGAGACAATGTGTGGTGAACTGACCACATTCCCAGTCCCTCAGCACCACTGTGGGAAGGAGGTAGAGAAAATGAGAGTAAAGTTAAGCCTGGGAAGAAGGGAGGGATTGGGGGAAAGTGTTTGATGATTTGATTTTACTTTCTCAATTTGATTTATTACCCTATTCTGATTTGATTGGCAATAAATTACATTAATTTCCCGAAGCGGAGGTTGTTTTGCCCATGATGGTTAATTGGTGAGGGATCTCTCCCTGTCCATATCTTGATCCAGGAGCTTTCTCTCCCTTGTCTTGTTGAGGATGTCAGTGATAGAATAGCTTTGGTGTGCACCTGGTGTCCAGCCAATGTCGGTCCCCCCATAGAGACCTGGCTTTGGAACAAAATATGCTAATTTGAGGGAAAAAGAGGATTGCCATTTTCTTTAAAATTATCCCTTCAGAAATCTGTTTGATCTTTTAAATGTCAGCATTGGTCTGTCTCAAAATTAGTGAAGAGAGGAGATGATTTGGGGTAATGTTTTATTACCTGATAACCTCTCCATTTTTGAGAAGTGTAAGTAATTACAAATAATACATCAGAACATATGCTGAAACTATGCCAATGGCAGAATTCAAATTATTTTAAAGTGTTCTTTACCAAGGGGGGAAGTGGACATGACGCTGGCAAGGAAATGCTGTCTCCGGTCTGGAAGGGTCACTGTGTTGCACCTGAGAAGAGTAAACATGCCAGATGACTTGGGTAACATTTATTTCCTCTCTTGGGGTCTGTTTTATTTAAGCCATCATAATAGAAATCTTTACTTAGCTTGTACAAAGCACAGTCTCTTTCCTGGTTGTCAAGAATTACAGAATTGGCTCAGTTACTACAGCACTGTAGTCAGATACCCTGGTCTGCCATAACTTAGCTACTCCATTCTCTTAAGTTTGGAGCCTGTGTTTTTGCTGACTGTACCAGGCACATCAGAATTGTATTAAATTTAAGCATAATTCCTCATGTGCCTGTAAAATGACCAACAAAGAAGGATGTAGTAATCTAATGGTCTTCTGCCAGTTAACAACCTCAGCAGTGTAAGTTTTTCATTCTGGTATCCTTAATTAGGACTTTGTCTTCTGGAGTATGGTGAGCTTTTAGAAGTATTCTCTGCTGCTTTAATACAGTGATCTTGCAAAAAGATGAGAGGCAAAACTTGTATTATAGGAATACTTGCTGAATAGCAATAACTGTTTTTTAAAAAATCCCTTTTATTAAGGTTTAAACATACATCAGCATGCCTGTGCTATAGTAATTATGGAGGGGTTTTTTGGTAAGTAGAAATAAGTTTGACATTTTATTTCTTTTAGGAGACTATCTTTAAGATAGTTCACAAGCTGCTTGTTGAATGTACAGTTGGAAAGATGATTGGTAATAAATATGCCACAAGATCAGATGGCAGGTGACGACTGGCATGGATACACTGAGAATTTTAAGGCATCCTCTCAAGTCAGGTTTTTCAGCAGGTATCTTTCTTGGCATATTATATGGAAAATTATTTTAAGAAATTATTTATTTGTACACTGATTTCTCTAAAGATTTTATGAATACCTGGCTAAATGGGTATGTAATTGAAAAGGAAAGCAAAAAACCCACTGGTCTTAATTATGAATACAGGGTACAGAATCCTAGCTCCACTGATTTAACTTGAAACAGTTTTTGCCTGCTAATTACTGCTATGGGCAAGGTTTTCCCTGCAGTTACACCAAAGCATTCTTCATTGATTTAAGGTTATACCTTAATTATTGTGACTAAAAGTACCTTTGTGGCAGAACACTTCCCCAGTTTCTGTTACATTTTCTTAACTTCAGCTGCCTTTGAACTAGAATATTGGTGCTTTCTCACGCTTTATCTTGGTTTCTACTCTAATACTATTGCAACTGTTATATAAACTGTTCAGTTTGCAGGAGCACTGTCATCTCTGTCAGATAAATGCTTCTTTGACTAGATATGGGGGCTTGTGTGATGTTTCTCCAAGTGAAACTTGGTGGCTGCTTGTTGCACTCTGTCTCCTGCATCTGCCGAAGTTCCCAGGACTTCTGCATATTGCCCAGCCTGGTTGATGTTTCTGACATAAGGTGTTTCTTTTAAAATGCCTCCTACTGTGGGCAGCAAATATCAGAAACTTCTAGATCCTTGGAGGGGGCTTTTGCGTCACTGATGCCAGGATCACCCTTCCCTTTCTTTCCCAGGTCACAAGGAGCAGATCTGTCCCTGTGCCAGTTATTCATCCTCTTTCAGAGATTGAGGATGATCTATTTGACCCGACTGAAATTAGATCAGGATTTGTGGATTTCTGTAAGCTTTTGATGTTACCCCAATTAAATGGGTTTTTTTGTTTGTTTTTTTCACCCTTCTATTTTTAAACGATACTGAAAAAACAGAGTGGGCAGGGAAGAGTTGGGCACGCTGGTTACATGTGTCATCCAAACCATTAGTGCTGGCAGTGCTCCTGGCCTGTCACATGTGCCAGATGTAACATCTTTCAACAAAATTTAAAGGCATGGTGAAAGATTATGGGCATGGTTTCACATCACATTGGACTGCTCCAAAATTAATGTCTTAAAAGCTGTTAACAGCAACTGTTCAAGGGTGTCAGTTCGTCTTCAAGTTATTACAACATGCCATCTCCTCATCCCTGGCATTCTTCTGTCCCCCCGGTCCCATCTGATTAATTTGAGGACCCAGCTGAAAACTAATCCCTCAAAGAAGATGCATCTTTGTGACCATGTCTCTGTGATGGGGAGATGGAGCCAGTATAAAGGCCAAGTGCTGCTGAGAAGGACAGTCAGCTTAAATCAGTGTAGATACAAAACTGTACCGTTACCATCACTCTGCTGGCTGTGGAACAGCAACTCTGACTTTTACTTTCTGCAGCTGAATGTACATGAAATGATTCCTTGTGAGCACTGCCTGTTCATACATGGACTTGTTTAGTCCAGAACTGTGTTCTTATTTAAGTTCTGCCTGCATGAAATTAAAGACTGTTCCAGGTCTTGTTTTTCCATATTTCAAATTTATACTGAGCTTAATTAAAATACTAAATTTCAGTGTTGCTTTTATCTGTGGGGGTAAGTTAATTTTAAATTGAGTTATCTGGTCTTGCAGGTATGTAAAGCATGTGCCTGTGTCCGTTCACATGCATACTTATACATATGTATATACACATAGACACTCTTACCCCTGACAGGAAGTCTTGAAGCTGCTAGTTCTCCCTCAGTAGCTCTGAGAATAACCAGCTTCCCAGGTGGGTAAACTGGAAACAATGGGAGTTATTGTTCTTGTCATTTGTGACTACTTCAGCAGAGGTGCTTACTTCACATACTGCTTTCTAGCCACTTCTGGCACCATTTAGGTTTTGAAGGGTCTGATGGAAAATTTTAATGTTTTTGACTTTCAGGTGGTCCCATTTCAGCTGTCTGTGTTCAACTGTGGTGTGTGACTGATCAGTGATTTTGTTTCATTGAGCTGTAATTCTGCACTTGAACACTAACAAGTTCTACTTGGAGGTGACCTGTGAGGAAAATTGCTTTTAAACTACAAAGAGTTTTGAATTTTATTTTTCAGTTGCGGCACAGATCTCAGTCTAGGTTCGGTCACTAGATTTTGTTTGATTTACTGGAGGCCTCCTCAAGACCATCATCAGCATTTCAGTTCAATTTGTTCTGTTGTATGCTTTGCTTCTTGTTATAGAGCACCTTATTTTTTGATTTCATAGTACTTTACACCTTTTTTTCACAGTTTAGCCAGAGAGGGTCAATACACAGACAGCCCCAGAACTCTCCTGTCCAAGCCAGCTTCTAGTCTTCGTCAGTACTCATTTTGGAAACTATCCAGCCCTGATGTCTCTCTTCAAGAGGTTACATTTTTTTGCTGTACTGATTAACTTAACTGTTTTGAGTAAATTTGACCACCTGTGGCTACTGCTGACCCTCCATTCCTGCAGTACCTCCAAGCAAAATGCTAAACATAGCTGGCATTCTTGAAATCAGGATGCTAGGACAAAGCACTGCAGTGCACATCCAGGGCAGTCTCTGGGGGGGAAAAACCCTGCTTCTTATTCTGTCTTAAAATCAATTTGGGCACACAGTTTTAAAAGATGAGATTCCTCTCACTGTGGTTATATATGATGCCCCTTGGTTTCTTACTGACATAGATGGTTCTGCATAAATTGGAAAAAATTCAACATAATTCTCTGGAACTGAGGCCTTAAATAAAACAAAGGGATGACAGGAGGTTTTAATGCATAGCCAGAAATGATAGGGAACACATGCTTCTCATGTGTTTTGTAAATGAGCTTATTTTAAAAAAATACAAACACAACGCTTATTAATAAAAATCTAGGTCTTAAAACCTTAGCAATGGAGACCTGGGAAAGAACATTTTGGGCAAAGCAATATAACTAATAATTGTTGTGTAGTATTACAGTTGCTTTTCTGTTAAATAAACCACTTTTAAAGTGGTTGCTTTTGGAAAAGTTTCCTAATCAATACTGGGCTCTTATTTTTTATTTTATAAGTAAATGCCACATCAGACTTGTGAGCATGCATTGTGGTTCTTGGAGGTGCCATCATACATGAGCAGAAGTT
>VZUA01074285.1:0-28120 GCA_013401035.1 Horornis vulcanius | reverse complement strand
TTGGAACAAGATGAGCTTTAATGTCCCTCACAACCCAAACCACTCTGTGATTCCATAAAAAAAAAGTCATTTTCCGAAATTACAAACTGTGTTTCAAGCTTTTAAGAAAAGAGCAAGAGAGATTTGGGCTGCTAAAGTACTGTAGGGTCTCCCAAACACTGCATTTATCTCTATGCATTCTTTCCAAATATCATTGAAATGATTCAGATTCCTCCATTTCCAAACCCACGAAATACGAGATCAATTAAAATAAAATGTCAGTGCTTTTCCTGAAACTTGCATTTCCTACTTCATTTTCATGTTTGCCTTCCCAGCCACACAGGCTAGAAATCAACCTCTTTTTAAAAGAAAGTTGAGACTCTTTCACATTAAGTAAGTTCAGCCTGCAGAGCCCTAAAGAAAATATTCATTAGCAGGTGAGTTCTCCCACAGCTGGCACGGGCTGTTCTCCAGGGGGCTCCTGGGAGTGCTGGGTGTTTCTCCTGGTGCCTGGCTGATCTCCAGCCCTCTGCCAGGTCAGGGCAAGCATTGGCAGCCGAGGCAGTGAACAAACTCCATGGATTGGCCTCATTATTTACCCCCTTGTTGCTGCAGGTGGTTCGGTTACTCAGGTAGGGTTCCTTGAAAGCCAAGCCTTTGCATTCTTCTATTTTCACAAGGTTCTGCTCAGGCTTTGACCCTAAACCAACACATTTCTGTGCTTTTACCATGACAAACACTATATAAATTTAAAAAAATGCATTTTCTGTCCTAACACCTGAGACTCTCAGGAAATACCAAATCTATGCTGAGCTGAAGGAGGAGGAAGTGCCAACACAGGAAAATAGAGCAGGTCTTGAATCAATTAGCACCACATGGTTTTATTTAATGCATTTATTATGGTTTCTACTCAAAAACCAGCCCTTGCCCAGTTACATAAAGCTATCATTTTCTGGATGGCAGGACTGGAACTGTCTTTATAAAATCTGATATTATTATGGTTCGTTATTCCAAGAAAAGTTACTCTTTACTTTTGCTAAGCTCAAGGAAGCAGAATGAGGCTGACACTGATAGTTTGGAAGAAATCAGGCACGAATTTTGTAAAACAGTGTTTGTATGGGTGAAGTGAAACACACAGAGAGGTGAAATGTACAATTCCAGGTGCCATCACGTTGAGTTGGACACCGTTGATGGAAAAAGGGGGACAAATACACAAATGAAGTGACTTTACAGCTCCTTGGGGAGCAGCACTGGCTCCATTAAACCCTAAACTTTAACTTTGATCATTTCTCCTTCCCAGCTCCTCAAGGCAAGTTCCTGGAGGGTGGTGGAGCTGGTGAGGGACGTGCTGAGTGTCTGGGAGGGAAATCCTGAGTTATCAACGCTGATATCAATGTACAGCCACAGATTTGTGCCAGCTGAGATCCAGGCTTGGGGATGTTCCCACATCCTAAGAATGTGATAGAGCTCATTGTGTTCCTGCCCTTCCCTTCTCATTTCCTCCAACCCTTCCTTATTTACCCCACCCTTTAATTTCCACTTCTCCTCCCCTTGTAACACCAATTCCCATAATCAGTTGCATCACACTTATTCTGGGGTTTGTACTCTACATATAATCTCTGAATATACATTTCCATAGATTTTCTATATAAAACGCCACATACTTCTCTAAACTTTGGCTTAAGTGTAGAATAAAAGGGGTAAAGTCAGACGGTTAGAAATGTTAAAGTTAGGTTTAAAAATTAAAGGAAGAGTGCAAATATTTTTTTTAAAAATCAATATTTGAACACATCCTCCTGACATCTCCTGTCTCCTTGCTCTGGTTCATGGTTGGGCTGTCAAAACCCTCTACAAAATGATTTGTGGATCTACTCTCTTTGCAGAGCTGACATTTTAGAGCTGGAAACAAGCACAGAAACAGCAGTTTGTGTTGCTGTTGAATATAGGACCAGTTTCACTGATTTCCAAGGTGTTGCCTGAGCAATATGTGACTTCTTGATAATTTTTTTTTAAAGAAAAAATGGAAAATTCAAATTAAAATCTGAACTGAAATCTCTGTTCTAACTTAAAGGCCTGACACCACTCTGCCTCACGCCTGACAGTGCAATAGACTGAGACCTTATAACTGAGAAATTGTTTATTTAAATCACCAAAAAATCACAAATAACTGCAAATAAAGTACTTGAAATTTACAACTGTTCAGGGCCAGAACTACAACCACAGTGGCCTGAGTTTTGAGTCCACAGTTTCACTCTAGGTTAGTGAAATAGAACATGAGTTAGTTAAACAGAAGAGTGGGGGTTTGAGGATATTTTCTTTGGGAATTCCTGCAGTAGTTACTGTGGAATAGCACATAACATAATCACAGCCTTCCAAGTGATAATTGTTCTAAAAATCGGGATAAAGATTATATTCCTGACATCCAGCCAACTTGGAAATTATCCTCTCATTAAAGCTGTAAGCCAAGAAGAAAAAACCTGTGACTCAGGACTCATGAGAACATTATGAAATAATGTTATTTTCTACTTTTTGCTCCCTCTTTCCTTCAGGGATAACAACAATAGCAATAACAACAACTCAGGTTCTACCATTTTTAAAACTGAATATGTTTCCTTGGTTGCAACACAAAGACTTTGCTTAGCTTGCCTGGACTCAACATTGCACTTTGTAATGAGCTTTTTTATTAGTGTTTCAGGTTAATCATATTAATTTTTTTTTTTAAATCGGAAAATAGGACTAATTTTACTCCTTTCTGATGAAAATCCCAATGAAATCAATGGCACACTATCAATGTCATTGACTGCAGCAGTGTGGCACCACAGGATGCTGCATCACAGCATGGGCTTGCTCTCCACAGGCAGCAGCATCTTCTGCTGGGCACCTCAGAGGCTGCAGGGCTCACACTGAGGAAGGCTTTGGTTCCTTTTTTTGGGAGAACCAACCATGATCAGGATTCAAAACTGTACAGGTTGAGGAATGCCACTGGAACCTCTCTGCTGGGCTGAACTTGTTTTCCTTCACCTAAAGAACATATCTGGATGTGTTTTTTGTTACTGGGATAACCTCTGGAAAGCCTGCACTGACTGCAAGCAACAAACCATATTTTATTAATGTACCGTGGGCTATTACCAGGAAATGCTAGCAAATTCAGAAAAATCTGTTCTTATTTAAATAAAATAAACGAGCCGGCTTTGAGATTTGCAAAAGCTCTTTAATAATATTTCTGTCTCAGAATGTGCATGTTTTTCATGCTGATAGATATGAAGAATAACCTTATGGAAGTTGATGGAGAGAAATGAACGTAGGGGGAGAACTAAGGAAAGGAATCTGAAGCAGAAACTTCATGGTAAAGGAAAAAAGGAAGTGTCTGCTGTATCTTGTAAGTGAAATTTATCTGTTACACTGACATTTTGAGGCTGTAGTTGGAGGTCCTTTGAGAGTAAATATTATTACACAAAGAAAAAGAAATTGTAGGGTCCTGACAATGCAAGTTGCCAGCAATTTGATTCATTGCCTCAAGTAATTCTTGCATGTAAACAGAAGCCCCCCAAACCCACTCCCACACACGGCTGAAAACATTCTGTGTTCTGTTTTGTCAGCTGGATGAAAAGCCATGCCACGATTTGTTTAAAGGAAAAGCTTTTTATTTCACAAAACATATTCCTCAGGAAACCACCAGAGACCAGCCTGTGGAGCAGAAAGTACAACAAACAGATCCAGGGTAATCCTTACCCTGAGAATATCAGGGTAAGCAATATACATTTTCTAACATAAAAAAAAAATCTCTGCCTTCCTTGGACATGTTGTGTGATGAAGCCACCATGGATTTACCTTCTGAAATATGAACAGGGATCTTCAAGAAAAGGAAGTTTAGTTACTGTTTATCCTCTGGAGTGTGTTCTGGGGGTGTTATTGATTCGCTGTGTTTTTGTTCCACACCAGGAGTGCTTGAATTCAGGGATATTCCCACACAAATCTCCCTTTTGTGACAATCCTAGATACAGAATCACAGAATGGTTTGGGCTGGAAGGGAACTTTAAAGGATGTCAAGACCACCCCCTGCCATGGCAGGGACCCCTCCCACTGTCCCAGGCTGCTCCAAGCTCTGTCCAGCCTGGCCTTGGGCACTGCCAGGGATCCAGGGGCAGCCACAGCTGCTCTGGGCACCCTGTGCCATTGGAAAGCTCTGCCATTGATGTACTGGTGACATTTTCCTGGTGAATTGTGATTATCTTTGCCTTTAAGCTCTCCCTAGTCCACGTATTTGTGCTCCCATCCTGGCTGGGATCTGCCAGACACATTTCAGCCTCATCCTTCACCACTCAGTGGGGAGGGTAAAGAAAAGTCAGAAAATTCCAGCTCCTCCAAGAGAACAGTAAACAGGACACCCCAACTTGAATTACCCAGTTGGATCTTGGGAACATTTTGAATACTTCTGGCTTGGTGTTGTCCCAAAAAGTTCAAATGGTTCAGACGCATTAAATAAAAAAAAATAGAGAACAATCCATTTTATTTCTAACTGGAGCAGATCAAAAAACTTCCTGGCATCTATTTTTCTTGTCCAAGTCCCAGGCAACATCCCTCAACTTTATGTTCTTGGTTTTGTGAGACTGAAATCAGACAAAGAGTGAAAAGCAGCCAAATATGGAATAAATATTTTTCAAGGAAGGAGACTTTGAGAGTCAATCCATGATAACTTCCTGAATTACTGTCTGCTTAAACTCAGAGGAAAATTTTCTTACAGAGTAATTTTCTACAGATTTTTTTAAAAAGTGATATATAAAGCCCGTGATCATCAGCCTTTGACAATTTTATCCAAATTCTCTAATTTTTAAATATGCTTTTGATCCACTCTGAAAGTGGAATCATGTGAATAATCTCTTATGCAATTAAAATATAATTTTTTATTAAAAATGGGTGTTTCCATTAAATTTTTTTAGCTTTTTCTCTCTTTTTACAATTGGATGAAAGCCTGTAAAGGCAACTCTATTTGTGGGCTGCATGGGCTTTGTCCCAAGATAGAGTTCTGCCAGCTTATTATTCCAATAAAGAATTTATATTAGAATATAAGGTACAGACAGGCCAAAAGAATTTGATTTTGATTTTTCTGAAGAAAAAAAAAAATTCAGATGACAGGTCATCGAGGCTAAAGAACAATGACCAGACTGAAAGGAAAAGTTTCTCCCCATTTCACCTGGGTAAAAGCCTAAGTTGGATTTGTATTCAGCAGATTCAAAGCATGTTCATTTTGGTTGGGTTTTTTTGCATAAAAGTCTGAATGTTCTGCAGAGAGACTGAAGCCAGCATCTCACTGAGCCTTTTTCAGCTGCAGTCTCTGCCACCATCCACTGAGGGCAAGCAGGAGATTGCAGTTCAAACACAGCACTCTCTGAAAAGGCAGCTGTGATTCCTCCCCTCCTTTCTGAACCTGAGATTGATCAATTTTCCCCTCATCTGCCCAGTGGAAAAATCTCCTGACTTCTGTAATTAAAGCATTTTAACCTGAGCATGGGAGACAGAAGAAAACAGAGGCAGAGGAGGTAAAATACTTTGCTTAACCTTGATTCCTTTATTCAGATGGACACTGTGAGGAGAGCTCAGAGCCCCTTCCAGCACCCACAGGGGCTGCAAAAGAGCTGGGGAGGGACTCTGGACAGGGGCCTGGAGTGACAGGACAAGGGGAAATGGCTTCCCAGTGCCAGAGGGCAGGGTTAGGTGGGATTTTGGGAAGAAATTCTTGGCTGTGAGGGTGGGCAGGCCCTGGCACAGGGTGCCCAGAGCAGCTGTGGCTGCCCCTGGATCCCTGGCAGTGCCCAAGGACAGGTTGGACATTGGGGTTTGGAGCAGCCTGGGGCAGTGGAAGGTGTCCCTGCCCATGGCAGGGGTTGGATCTAAATGAGCTTTAAGGTCCCTTCCAACCCAAACCATTCTGTGATTATGTAATTCTATATAATAAACTAGATTATATAATTTTATATAATTCCCACCTTTCCACCAGTTTTCAGCAAGATCCCAAACCACATCAAAGCATCTTTGAACCCAACAATGTCAGCACAGAGCCCTCCCCCCCATCAGTGTCACCTCCTCAAAGCTCCTGTGGTGGGACAAATTCTGGGACAACCTCCTTGGCTTTCTTCTGCACCTTTGTGACACTCAGGGGGACAAAAATGAACAAGCCAAAAGTCTGGGGATTCCCCTGAGGGCACGTGGGGAAATCATCAGGTCTCTGATCAGCACCTCAGCCCCTTGGCATGGAAGAGGCATTCCCTGGCATTCCCTGGCATTCCCTGGCATTCCCTGGCATTCCAAGGCATTCCATGGCATTCCCTGGCATTTCAAGGCATTCCATGGCATTCCATGGCATCCCAAGGCATTTTCTGGCATTCCCTGGCATTCCCTGGCATTCCAAGGCATTCCCTGCATCCCAAGGCATTCCCTGGCATTCCCTGGCATCACAAGGCATTTTCTGGCATTCCATGGCATTCCCTGGCATTCCATGGCACTTCATGGCACAGCAGGCTGATAGTGATGACCAGAGCAGCACAAGGTTGACAATGGATATAAAGAACAGTTCCCTGCACTTCTCAAAACCTGTGCCTCTTAGACAAAAATTGCTGCTTCTTTCTTTCACACTGACTGATTCCAGAGAATCCCTGGAGCCTGCTGGGTCCCCAAGCTGGTGAGCTTATGATACTTTTTATAATCAGCATTTATTTCCTTGTGGCTGGGCTGATAGACAGACTGACAGGATTTACCTTCGGGGCAGGAATTGCTCTGAAACTGTAACAGCAGCGTGGAGGGATGGATGTGGAGAGGTGCTGGTTCTCATCCTGCTCTGTGCCAGGGCAGGATGAGAGGTGGGCTGAGACACTGAGCCAGAAACAAACCCAGTGTTTTTTTTTTTTTTTTTTTTGTTGTTTTTTTTTTTTTTTTTTGGTTTTTTTTTTTTTTCTTCTCAGGAAGCAAGATCTCTCAGCTGGGGGATTTTGCTGGAAGGTATTCAGAACAATCAATGGGATTATTTAATTTATTTCTTTTAGTTTTTGTATTTTGGGTGCTTTAAATCAACTGGACCAGACTTCTGCCCATGACAGGCACGGCAGTGCAGCTGCCATGAGATGGCTCAGCAGTGACAGCCACTTTGGGACTCATGGCAGTGTCCTTTGGGGATCTTCAAGGCACCACGGACATCTGGGGGATCAGGGGAACCCTCAGCCCAGCCACTGGGCCCCTTTTCAGAGCTCACAAGAAGGGGGCTCACGAGCACCCATCACAAGGTGTGAGGGACACTGCTGTGTCTCCATCCCCTCTGCCTTTGTGCCCAGCCCTGCCTGCTGGAGGCAGAAAATTTCCTCTCCCAAATTTGCTCCTTCCAATTGCAACCACTTTCAGCACGAGGGTTTTACTGCTAATTTGATTTCTGCTTCAGCCTCGCTGTTTTCTTCTTATCCCCTGAATTCCCTACGCTTTCCATCCTAGCAGGGCTGTTGGATGCTTTGTTTCTGCTGGTAAATCTAAATTATATTCCTTAACCCCATTTGTATGGAAGATTAGCGGCAAAGCAGGCAGAGGAGAGGGGGTAAGTCAATCAGTGAATTAACCTCCTGCTTGAATGCCACAACATGTGACAGGACAAATGCATCACGGTTTAGAAATGCAAATTTCAACAAGGGGGATTAGTGCCGTTTATAATGACCCGGAATGTTTGCCTTTAAAAAAACGATGCCCCGGATGGATTCAGCCTCTGGAGCTTCAGCAATGCTCCTGCCATGTGAAAAATGTGCTCCCATCGAGGAGTGGAGACTCCAGGCTCAGTATTGATTGAGATATATCAGCATATTTCAGAGGCAGCAGAGGGTTTGTTAGTGCAGACAACTGCCTGAAAACAATATTTAGTTGCTCCCCAGGGCTGAGCAGGGAGGTGTGTGGGCAAAACTGTGCGTGTAAAGCCGGGCAAGGGGGAAAACCAAATCCTTCCTTCCAAGCCATAGAGAAGGCAGATCACTCCTCAGCCTGAAGGTGCAGCTCTGGCACAGGAGATTGGCTTTGTGCCTGCCTGTGGAATTGGGAAATCAGCCGTGGGACAGCTGGAGTCTGGGAAACTCTTCAGTTCTGATCCCTGAGGCACCTGGAGGAGCTTCTTGCTCACTGATGAGGGAAGAGCATCCTGTTCCTCTCCTTGCACTCCTGAAGAAGGGGCAGCTTAAGAGGATGATGAGTGAGGATCCAAGATCTGCTGTAAACGTCCCCATTTCCCTGTGGATTGGCCAGTGGGGCCAGGAACTCTCTCTGAGGACACACAATTCCATATTTTCCATATTGTCCATCATGGATTGTCTCCTTGCACCCCCTTTGGCAGGCTCACACTTTTCCTTTAGCTGTGTTTAAACTGTCTCACAGGTCAGTGAAACAAGAAATTAGGTTGAGGGAAAACCTCCAGCTTGCAGAAAAACCCCTTAGGATTTGACTATTCATTGACTGGCATAGACTTATTTCTATTCTAAAATAGAAATTTTGTCAATTAAGTATTTCTGCAACTCACAAAACGTTGACTAAATTTATTCTTCTGGTCTGAGTAGAAACAAAGGACTTTATTAGAAAAGCTGCTCTCAAGTTCTGCTTTAGAGTGTATGTACCTGTCCTGTGTATGAGAAAAACTTCAACCATAAATCCGAGGCAAAATGTGGCAGAACATACAAGATAAAACTCATGGTTTAGACTTACACTGAGATACATCATTTGGGGCTTTAAATTTAAGTTTTTGGAAAAACAGAGCAGAAGGGACAATGACTTTTCCATACTTTCAAAATAATTTCTTTAATCAGTTAATAATTCCATCGAGATTATGTCAATAATTTAGCAACTATTTTATTTCCACAACTAATAATATGGAAAATAAAAATCTGGCCTCTTTCTAAAGTCATATTTTCTTGTAGCAAATGCATCTGTAGTTCATACAGACAAAAGGAGCAGACAAAATTGAGATTAAAAACCCGGAATAAAAAGTTAAGCTTGTTACTTAACAACTTCATAATAAAGGTCCTTGCTGCTCATATGACACCCACTATTAAGTATAAAACGTGTTTTAAATTGAGATATTTCTCCTCACCAGGGAAGTGCCACAGCATGAAGATACTGAACTGAACTCTGCAGAGATACCCATGTTCTGTGCTCCAGTCTATTTTGCAGATAGACCCTGAAGAAAGAATTTCTCACTTAAAGGGAGAATAATTATATGACCTTTGCATTTTGAGGATCCATCTGGAGAATTTTAATCACTCAGACAGCATGAATGGTTCAAGTCAGCTCCACTTACAATCAATTACAGCACATAAGCAGTTTTATCATTTGCTCAAGCCAGAAAAGAGGCACCTTGATAGCAAAAACGCTGTTTGCATTCGTACTGTGATACATCTGAAGATTTATCTTCTCCCTGATTGCAATCAGGAGATCAGGATAGCAGCTCTGATCAATATATGGTAGCAGGGACAATGTTTGGACAAGCTGGGATTGAGAAGCAGTGCAACACATTTTCTAGTTAAAGAAGAAAGGCTTCTATTGACTTTTGAAGAAAAAACCCCAAACATTTAGCGGGATATGATGCACTGTGCTCTTGTACAGCAGCCCAGAGCCATGAAACTCCCTGAGATGCTTCGTAAAATCATCCTGATGCATCCTCAGAAATCCTGTGCCATTGGACAGAGGAACACAGCCAGGTGGGAAAGGCAAAGGAGGAGATGGATGCAAAAAAGAGAGGCACTGAGTGGAGGAAGTGCTCTTGGGATGGCAATAGGAAAGGAATGAAAGACATCAGTGCGAGTGTTCTGAAATGCTTGTGCTTCCTCGGCTCTGTGGAGGTTTCAGATGTGCATTTCTCACAGTCGTTAGCAGCCATCAGACTCCGGAGAAAAGCTCCGCGTGTTTTTCCGTGGACTCGACAGCTGAAGAGCCCAGTAAGATCACTTCTCCCCTTTCAAAATGCAGATTAGATCAGAGATAACTTGATTATCTCTGCAGCTCGCAAAGATGTTTTCAATGCAAACAAGAGGCTCTCAATCTTCACTTTGTTGAGCAGAACAAATGTGAAGTTTCTCATTATAAGGCATCTCTTCCAGGCTTTAAATTATGTATTGCATTTTAAAAGTTCTGCTTCATTTCCCTTTCTTTGTAAAACTTGCATTTTGCTATGGAACGTCGTACTGCCAATTCCCATTAAAGTCAGGGCATGGAACTACCACTGAAGATCCTGGCTGGGGAGTTTACAGGCTTCACCTGCTACTGTCACTGTTCTTTTCAATCATCTTTATCTTCTGACACCTCACATTTGATAACATCCTGCTGTCTCAGCCACGTGGGCTGAGATTCACTGAATTTTAACTGTTAAAAGACATCACTGCTGTGGTTGTTACTCAACAACAGGTTAGTGTGGGGTTTCTGTGCCATTGCTCTGTCAGAGTTTCTTATTAAAACACTGCAAGTGAGGATGTGTTGAAGGCAGAGCCTTTTACAGCACCAGGAATGCAAAGAAGCTGCATTCTTTAGTTCTGGAGCAGTTCAGTAATTTTCCCTAACACACTAATTCAGCCTCCTCGTATTTATGAAGATGAATGGATTTTACTGCTCAGTATCAGAGAAGCAAATACTGACTCAGTATTGACTCACAGATAAGAAAACCCTGCAAAAGGACAAATCAAATCTTTGGCATTATTGGGAGCTTCAGTCATCGAAACTCTTGCCTTGCTATTGCACTGGTGATGAATATCAGATTTAGGAAGCACAGGGCAGGTCTGTATCTCCAGACTGAATGAACTGAATATCGCAATGTGAAATTGAGCTCAGGTCAGAAATGAATGTTTGTCTCACCTTTGGGGCATGGCAGATCCATAAACCTGGGCTCCTGTGGTGTCTTTGTTTCCCTGAGGAATCCAAGACCAAGGGGAATGTATTTCATGATTCCTCTTGGACCACAGGTCACGAATCAAATAAATAACTCATCCTTGAGCTTTTAGTAGAAGATTTTTCTATATCTGTATTACCAGCTGGCCTTTGCCAGAGATCCTTTGTTATTTTCTTAAATGCTATTAGTTCAGCCACAGGAAAAATATTAGGACAACATTTGGGAGATTTTATTTCAAGACTTGGTTTTCACCCCAGTATCCGAAGCTGAACAAAACCATTTCCCTTAATTGCAAATCCACATCAAGATATTTCATCACACTTTGAACAAACTGACCCAGAGCCCCACAAAGTGTCTCCACCTCTCCATGATTCTTCTGTTTTCTGCTTTTCTGCTGAGAACATGAGGAGGCAGGACACAGATACCTACAGATGATCCCTGAAATTTCATGTGGAGGTGATCTAAAAGACTGTCCTTTCTTCCACTGCCCACTCTCCCTTTTGCTGTAAGAACTTTCCATAGCACACTACAAAGTTTTTTCCAGCTCTGCTACGATGCTGGTGACCTGTAGTGGCTGTGGAGCCTGAACATCTTGGCCTCTGTGGGGTGGAAGTCTCTGGGAATACCTGGTGCCAGGTATCTGCATAAATATGGAGACACCAGTAGCAAAAATTGGGTGGGATATTCCCCAGTATGGAGCACCAAACCTGTTCAAATTTCAGGAGATGAGCACTTCCCCTTACTGAACCGGCAACTTTGATTTGATCAGCTTCTGCATGCAAACCTGAAACCAGAAATCCTCATGATGGGCTAAGGGAAATCTATAGCAGGAACAGAAAATAGTAACACACTGCTGATGTGAAATGCATTATGGTTTTATTTCCAGAGACAGACTCTGCTATCAGATGACAACAGACATGAGTGAAGCCAGTAGGTGGCTGAAGGCAGCATTTATGGGATGAACATCACCCAGGCCTTCTGCCCCTATTGCTGATCATGTGGGAAACATGCTGGCAGGGCTGGGGGCCTTACAGAATTTTTAGTTCTATATTCCTGTATGGGGGAAAATTAAATATTTTTCTGTTGTGACAGCTGTAGAGAATGCTTAGATGTACCCTTTAATTTCCTTCATCAATCAGTTCAGATTGTTTTTAGATGGGGATCACAGGGAGCCATATGCTCAGAGACATTCTCTGTACATTGTTCAGTCAAACAGAGCTGCACTTGCTCCTTAGCAGGCTAATTTTTCCCTGTAATGCTGTTTTCTGATGGAGTTTCCCTGCAGTTGGTGGCCTGTTCATTGTGCAAGGGCCAAGCTCATATGGCAGAAGAGCTCTTCCCACTTCCTTCTAATTGCTGCAGATCTCTCCAAATGCCAACGATGCACACAGGTTTTGAGCAGTGGCAAGTGCAGCTGAGCAGATCAAAGCAGAAGATTGTTGTGAAGGTGCTGAATTCATTATTGATGGAAGCCTTTCTTTTGTCATGGACTCATAAATGTGGCTGGATCTGCCTTTTGCTCCCAGAGGGACAATGGGTCCTTCTCACCCCTCTGAGCACTCAGCAAAGTCTGTGAGCTCCCTCCTACCTTTCCCTTTAATCTGTAAGGTTTTCTCAGTGGGATTCAAGCTTTTGCAGAATTCAGAATTTGAAGAAGATCCTGCCTCGGATGCCTTTGTGTGTGAAGAGCTGCCCGGTTTTGTTTTGGTTTTTTATTTCCAAAAAGGAGCAGTTAGCTCTGAGAAGTTCTTGACACTGAAATTCCCACAGTTGTTACGAGAGATAAATACTCACAAATACCCCTTTTTCTTTTTATTTCCCACCCCAGCCTTTTACTGCTTATGAAGGAGGAAACAAAAGGAGGGTCAATTAAGATGAGATAAAATGATTAAAATTAGATAAGGATGAAGTTTTTTACAATGAAGGTGGGAACATTCAGGTTGGATGTGGCTCTGAACAGCCCGGTCTAGTGGGAGGTGCCCCTGCCCATGGCAGGAGGGTGAAAACAAGATAATCATTAAGGATCCTTCCAGTGCAAACCATTCTGAGATTCCATAAACCTGCTCATTTTCAGGGATGTGCAGTCGGACCCCTCTCCCCGGGCTCTTTTTCTTGAAAAGGAGCAGGTTTCTGCATGAGGCTCAGCCCAGTGCCTGGGGGATAAAAGGTGGCATCACCTCCAAGGAAAAGGAGAAAGAGTTTTTAAGGCTGATGGAAACGGCAGCGCTGGGCATTGCATAAATATCACCTGCTGCTTTCTGGGTGTGGAAATCCGGACCGGATCCATTCTGGGTAAGAGATAAAACGTTACAAAGTGCTGTAGCTGGAAGGAAAAAAGGCAGGAACTCTGCTTCTCTTGTTCTCTGCAGCCTGCAGTAACAGCCCCCAGCATGGGAGATATTTTATAGAACAACATCTGGTTACAGTGTGCAAACAAACCAACAATTTACACAGGGGCATGTGAAAAGGTTTGACATATGGTATTTATTTATGAAATTCAAAGAGCTGCCTGTATTCAGTTTACATTCAAATATTCCCTATGTCCCACAAAGAGACCCCCACGTGTAGGTTGAAATAATTTCGCTGTATTTACTCATGATGCTGAGCTGAGTAACCTCCAATTGGCAGACTCAGATTATACAGACATTAATCACAATTTTCCCCATAGAACAGAGGGATACAGCAATGTTTTCTACAGTAAATATCAGCAACAAATTCAGAACTGAGAAAAAAAATTTCACTGAATAAAATGTGAAAATTCTGCACGCAGCATTTGCATCAAAACAAATTTCTGGAGTCACAACATATAAAATGCAAGGATTAAAATAATATTAAACACTCCAGTCCTCAACTTTTAACATTTCTCATAGGAGAATAAGAAGCTGTATATTTGGAATGGATTGTTATGATAATCCCTTTTGATCTACTACATAATACCGGCTAGAAGGAGTGTTTTATTAGGTTATTTCTACAGCAAAATTCACTTTTAAAGACATTCTCACTTCTCTATCACATCTGTCAGCAGTTGAGCTGTTCCAATAAAGTTTAGCCTTGCTGTTTAAATTCACAGCTCATTTCTGTTCTGCTTTTAATTTGTTTTATCAGTTGGTTTCAACTACCAGGGCTGACAATTCCATCATTTGCTGAGCCAAAAGAGCCCTCTGCTGTTGAAGACCAGCTTCCACCCAGGGGACTTCTAACCCACAGCCAAGGGTCCAGTTGCATAGTGCAGAAAAACAAGTTTTTAAGCTTTTGGAAGGCAGAATTTCTTGTGCTGGCAACCTTCTCGTGGCTGTGTTCTGAAACATTTCTAGGAGCTGCCAAGAGGAGTGTGGGTTG
This sequence comes from Horornis vulcanius, assembly GCA_013401035.1. Lineage (NCBI taxonomy): Eukaryota > Metazoa > Chordata > Aves > Passeriformes > Scotocercidae > Horornis > Horornis vulcanius. The sequence goes on along the minus strand of VZUA01074285.1, from coordinate 13,905 downwards.
GCATTGCAAACACGGGCATTTCAGCCGTGGTGGGATTCAAAAATATTTTCTCCCCCGTCCCTCTTCCTCAAATTTTTGAAGTCTCAGATTTCACCTTGAACTCGTTATTTTTCAGAACAATATGGAGAAAAATGGCTCCAGTTGAAATGTTTAGTGAGAACCAGGCAGCCAAAAGTTTCTGGATTTGACACTCAAGAGAGAAGGCAAATTCTGTGGCGTGTTGGTTCTGTTTGGACTGTGTGTCACAGCATCCTCATCCAGAGCAGGAGAAAGACATGAAGTTTTAAAAATGTAAAATTACAGTGCCTGCAAATGCTCCCAAAGCTAGAAACAGTCCAAAGGCTGAAGCTTTCAGATTGATTTTCACAGCTCTCATGAAAAATGTGGGAACAGACCTCCAACAAAAGCTCTGCTAGTGCAAAGTGAAAGGAATGTGCTGGTTGAAACCCCAGGTTTATGTTCTGTGAACATTAGCTGTGAGAGGTTTTTTTCCTATTCTGGCTGCTGCTCCCCTCCCTCTGGTGGAGCTGGATCCCCTTGAGCTTTTCCTGGGGCTGCTGAATCCTGGAGATCAATCCACGGTGGAGAACCAAGGATCCTTCCTGGTGAGCACAGGGAATGTCCCTCTGACTAGCACAGGTGCTTAGGGCCACCTCAAGAAAAAAAGAAAGGAGTGGACAGGGCAAGCTGGCTGCAGACATCATTAAAGACACTCCTTGCAGAGTAAATTCACCTTGTGGAAGCCACGACTGGCTCATCTATTCCAGCCAGAATGAAATGCTAATTTTGTCTGCACCAAATTTACAGCAATTTGCAGCTGCACGTGCTCCAGTCTGGCAGGATCAGTTCAAACCAGCAGGACCAGAGCACTCAGCTGTGGCAGCAGTGATGGGGCTCAGCATGAGGCACCTTGAGGGCTGGAAAAATGATCAGGGATGGTCCTGGCAGCTGCTGTTTTTATTTATTATAATGGACATTTCTGTGCAACCTCTTGTGAATGGATCCATGGAAATGGAGATAATTTCAAAGACATGTTCAAGAAGCTGAAAGGGAAATAGGTTCCCCTGAGACAGAGGCTGACCTCGGCCCTGCCACTGTCACCAGTGGCACTGCAGAAATCTCTTTAGAGTTGTCTAAAAATCTCTAAATTCTTTTAGATCTCTAAAAACAATTCTAAAAGTGGACTCTGCTTTAGAGGGCCTCCTGCACTAATTGATGCCCAGTTGATGTGAACCTGGTCCCCAGACCTCTCTCACCTCTTCCTGATGTTCAAAGGAGACTCCAGAGTCATAATCTCTTGGCCCAAACCATCACAGCATGCTGAATGCAACCATGTAATTAATTTTATTAGTGCTCTGGATGTGGTTACCAAATCCCAGTTTGATTCTCTAATTAGCCTCTTTTGCTAATTAATTAGGTTTTTATATCCATACTGTGAGGGTGTTTTCTCTAATAAACTTTTGTTTCAACTGGCCTGGCTTGTTGCATTTTGACAGAGAATATGAAGGCTACAGAGATTAAAAATTATTGCTACAGATTTCCTTTCCCATATTCTTAATTTTATGAAATACAGATTATTGATGCTCTGGGTGAGGGACAGCCTGATTTGTTAACAGCCAATATAGAATTTATGTGGGCAGATAAGTAGCTCAGTCACCATAAAACATTATTAATTTTGAATTTTATTGCAATGGGTTAGTATGTAGTGTATATTATAATTTTTGTTCTGATTTTGAGACAGATTTTTTTCTCCTTATTTGAACACAGCTACTTCTTGGTTTCTGCACAATGAAGCCCATGGATTCTGGGGAAAATCAGGATCAGTGAGGCAAATGTTCTTGGAAAGCTCCTTATCCCTGCTGCCCACACGGTGAACCCACCATAGCATACAAAAATAAGAAAGAAGAGCAAAAAAGGAAAAAGTAGATCACAAAATGAGGGAAATGATGGAAACCCAGAGGCCCTCAAGCAAACAGGGACTCACCCTCCTGCAGCTCCTCTCCCAAGAAGATGCTCCCTGGGCTCACTCACTGCCTGCCTGGGGGACACAGGAGCATTTGTCTGGGCATCCAAAAATTCCATTTACAGCTTAAATTAACCCATCCTCCCTGGGCTGTCACAGGATGCATGCTGGGGGATCTGGGGACTCAAACAGGCCTGGGCAGGAGGGAATTTTAGAATTAATATCAGTTAATATCAATTTTAGAATTAATATCAATAAGCCAGAAGCAAGAAACTCCCTGAGAGAGCATCTACCTGTACAGAGAGGGACACTCACACCCTCCTCCTAATTTAGGGTCGTTATTTCTACTGAGCTCATTTGCATGTTGTACTTAAAGGTCAGCTTGGCTGCTGCTGCTGTTTATTTGCTATTATGATCTGCATTTATTTAGAGATGAAACAGGAGCAATTTGAGCTAATCTCTTCTGACCACTATCATGCAAATAGAAGTGGTAATCGTTTACTACCCAGAGCCACACAGAAAAAAGAGTTAATTAATTGTAGGCACACACACATATCAAGCTTTTATTTAAAAAAGCCTCATGATGACATCAGCCTACAAGAATGTCAACATTCTTGATATTTTGAAGAGTTTCTGCTGCTTTTGTCCAAGAGCATTCAGCTCCCCAGAGCTTCTGGGAAGGGAGTTAAATATCCAATTATAGCAATTTTTACCATCCAGCTCATGAGCCTATTCTTCAGAATTAGCCTGAATTAATGAAAAGTGTGGAGAAAGGAGAAGTTGCACATCATTACCCAGCTGCATGTTTTTCTGGACAAACCCAAATCCCCGACCTGAGTTTTAAACCCTCATTAGCAGCATTTGCAGAGGAGTTCAGGCTGCTCCACATCCACCAGCACAGCTCCTGCTGCATTTCTTCCTGCTGCTTCCTGGGCAATCCCTTTGACATCCCAAAGGACACAGGGATCCATGACCAGCACCACCAAAAACCAGCGCTGACACAGCCAGCTACGGGAAGTCCACAAATGTGATCCTCTTGGGGTGCCAGCCCTAAATTCAGGAGCTGAGGATCTTTTTTGAGAAGTAACAAATCTTCTACCTTTCTTTAAAAACATAGCCACATATCACACTTGCTGTATGCTGAAATTGATATTTAGAGTATAACTCGAATTTTCGCACACCAGATTTCCCCATTATGGAAATGTTGTAAATTCAGTGAAAAGTGCAAACATTATTTTTTTGGCCTCATTTTCTTTGGAAAGTACCTTTTTATTTGACTCAACCAGAAACAAAACTGGTATTCTACGTGTTCTTTTTTTTTCCCCTTTTGTGGCAAAGGAAAACCATGATTATGCTTTATCACCAATTTAAACAGGAAATTTGCAGAGATGAGACCTCAAAAGCTGCCTTAGCAGGAGCGAGGCTCTTACAATCCCTTTTGTAAACGTGTCTGTATAACTTATTGAGAGTTTACAGATTGTAGGTTCTTCAACAAATTACAAAACAGAGAGAGTGCAGGTGACATTATTGGAAAGATGCCAAGAATTTTCCTGTCTTCTGATTAGGCTGGTGGAACACCATTCACAATCAACTAATTAATCGTTACTCTTAATATAAATTAATAAAAAAAACCCAACAAAACCACAATTATCTGTGTTTAATATACAAATGAACATGAAAGAACAAGTGAATAATGCTGATAGGTCTCCTCAGCTGCATAAAAATGCACACTTTCCAAGGAGAATAAATGGAGAAAGAGAGTTACAGATAGTTCAAGCAACATGGGCAGGTTCACACAGCAACTGTGCCAGAGTTCAGAGCAACTCTGCTCTGCTACTCCTCAGATTTCTGTGCTCGTGGTTGGACCTTTGTTATTGTGGTGGAAAGAAAGGAAAATATGCAAGGAGCCCTCCTGTGCCTCGGGGAAAGAGAGTAACTAATGGAAAAAGGAAAGTTTTCATCTCTCTCGAGTCCTAAATCTAATGTTTAAGGAGTGCAGTGCTGCTGCTTATCTGTTGAAAGAAGAACTTAACTTTTTGGTTCTCCAGAATTAATAATTTCTAATTATATAGAAGCACAATACTGTCCACTCTGAAGAGGCCATGATCACAACTGTGCCATTTAAAACCCTTCCTTGTAGCACAGACATTTATTTTCTGACAAGGAACTGAAAGAGACTGACAGAGCAAGCAGAAATGTCTCTCTGTAAAGGCACTGTTGCCTCAATAGATGGCTGTTTGGGCTGATAATAAAACCTCCTGGGTTTATCCTATTTTCTTAGAAAAACAGCTATTGGAAAAACTGGCAGGGAGAACACCAACACTGTAACAAACAGAACCAGGAGCCACCTAAAACGATGGCACAGGCGAGGAGGTCCAAGCTACAAAATAACTGGGCTGTCTGGGAGGGAAAGGAGATGGAAATCCAAGGAATGAAGAACTGAGGTGTTCTGAAGGAAGCTTTTTGGGGCTGCTGGAGCCCGGAGCTGGCCGCAGGCCCCGGCACCGCAGGGCAAGGCCGCTCGCATCGCTGCCGCACAGGAGCAGCTCTGTAAACAACATCTCATTAGAGCTTTCTGAGAGGAAAATCGCTGGGAATTCGAGCTGGGATGGAGTGATGTTTGCCACCAGCAGATCTCACATTCCCGGCCAGTGGCAGGAGGGATGAGGTTGGGGTTGAGTTTGAAGCCCGGCTCATGGTGCCATCTCCGCTGTGGCAGCGGCAGGTGAGCGAGGGCCGGGCCATTGCTGCAGCAGGAAGGGCAGAAATGCCAAAAAAAATTGAGATACAGGAAGTTTAAATCAATGACAACAGACACCCGCTTCCAATAATCTCAGAAATTGCAAGGTTTCTTTTCCTGGTTTAATGTTTATCTGTGGAATTTGGCTGTCTGACTGGAATTTACTGTGTCTTGCTTTGCCTTTCGCTACCCTACTGGCTTGTTTAAGCTTCTGGTGTTTTCCAGGGTATTTTAAACATTGCCTTTTAAGTATTTTTTTCTTTTGTGGCAGCCTTAGACAAGTGGGCAGGAGGAATTTGCAGATGATTGGGCGAAAGAACAAGAAATAAATATTTTCCATTGCAATTACAAGGTTGGTCTCCTCCTGTAAATTATTTATGGAAAAATACACTTAATGCCATTACCCAGATTTTCCAAGATAAAGGAAGATGAAGCTAAGGTTGCTGCACTGTAATCCATTAGTCTGGTATGTGTGATGGATCACAGTCAGAAGCAAGCCATGTAGAAAATAGCTGTAAGTGATCCTCCAGCTGAACTTTTGGAGCTTATTTTCCACTACCAAGGTGTGGATACCTCTGGTAGAGCAGAAGAAAACTTTCTAGGCGCATAACATCCTTCCTCCCTGCTGTGTTATTGGGAGGGAAGTTTCCTTCTCCCTTTGCACTTAGGGTGAATATAAGTGATTTAACTCAAAAGTGCCTATAAAGCTCCATTCCATGTGGTGATGTGCTGCCTACGTGTCTGGGAGCTCACTCAGGAAGAGCTTTTGGCATTCTGCCCTCCTGCCCAGCCTGTCAGCCAAAAGACAAAAAAGTGACTTTTTACAAGGAAAGGTAATGATAGGACAAGGGGGAACACTTTCAAACTGCCAGAGGGAAGATTTAGATAAGATTTTAGGAAGAAATTGTTCCCTGTGAGGGTGGGCAGGGTCTGGCACAGGGTGCCCAGAGCATCTGTGGCTGCCCCTGGATCCCTGGCAGTGTCCAAGGCCAGGCTGGACACTGGGGCTTGGAGCAGCCTGGGACAGTGGAAGGTGTCCCTGCCTGTGGAAGGGGTTTGGAATGAGATGATTTTTAAGGTCTCACCCAACCCAAACCATTCTGTGATTCTGTGATTCTTCTCCAGGCACTCAATGCCTAGGGCTGTTCAGCACACCGAGTTCAGCTTTTTCTTCCTATCTCCATTCCTCTGTCCTAATTGAGTACCTTTGGCTCTCTTCCACACCCTCAAATTGTCATTTTTTACAAGAGAATTCCTGTGCTTGGGTTGGTCTGCAGCTATCTGTATGTTGAGAAATCAGCTAGCTAAAGAAAACAGAAAATTGTTAAATTCACCACTGCAGTTTTCCATCCCTGGGGTTATTAACTTGGCTGTGTTTTTACTATTCAGCCAATTTTCATGACATGTGAAGGGAATTTATTTGCCATCCTGATTTTTCCATTCAGTTCAAATGCAATCCATCAGGAATTCCAGCATCACTAGAGATGAGGGCACTGCAGATGGACAGACTTCTGGGAAAATGAGCAGACAGACGGCTTGGTGACAGGGCAACACAATGGGACAGGCATTTCCAAAGAAACTACTAAATAAATTATCTTCCATGGGACTTGAGGGAGTAAAAATGAAAAAATGATGCTTTGGTAGCAGTTTGGATTTGTTGGAGATGATCCAGATGCATAGGAAGGGTGTGGCATTTTTGTTAAGACCGGTTTTCAAAGGACTGCTTGCAAGTGACTTCTAAAATTTATAAAACATTTTGACCTCGTATGACTGTAATCTCATCTAAAATACATGGAAAGTACCCTTAAAACCTAAAGCTGTCACTGAGCATTAAATAACCAAAATTTGTGAGTCCAGGATGGAGTTCTCTGGAGAAAGAGGAGCCACGTTTTCATTTTTCCTCATTTGCTGGCACATAGGCCTTTGGTAAAATTCTCTTGTGAGGCTCCAAATCTTGTGAGTTTCTGCTGGGATTTTGTCTGAAGTGAATAAAATACTGATGATGAGTGGATTTGAAAATGCTTGGTTATATTTAGAAAACACATCCAATTTATTACAGCTCCAAACCACCTGTGAACCGAGATGGGGAAGATAATTATGGGATGGTGCTGGCCTACACAAACACCAGGCCAGCCTCAGGCTCAGCCCTGCAGATGTCCCGTTCCCCAGGCTGCCAGCCTTGATCTCATTTCCAAACCACTGCAAATCTGAAATCTCCCATGATGTGGAGCCCTGAGCCTGTGGTCAGTGAGAAACAGAGAGGAGCCATAAAGCACAACACAATCCCCAGGTCTCTGCAGCAATATTTGTATGGAAATCTGGGAAAGTGGCACTGGGAGCCTCCTTGACTCTGTAATACCTCACCGTGTGGAGAAGCACCTTGGTCCTTGCTCAGCTTCTCCCCTGACACACTATGCTAAATATCATAAAATATCGAGAAGAGGAGGCTCTTCCCAAGGAAAATGTGTAGGCACCATGGGAAGGAGAGAAAGATTAGATCATAATCAATAAAAACACATAACAGCATCCCTAAAATGCCAGGAAAACGTTGAAATTGCTTCCTACCAGTTATCAATGCAGCTGTAGCAATAAAAAGGGAGGAAGAAACTCCCTTGTCTAGCTGCTGATCAAAGGAGCCAGCAACTCTTCTTCCTATTAGTCACAAGTGGTTTCCTTTCAAAAATATTATCATTTTTTCTGAGATAAAACCATTTAAGTCCTGATGGATGGTTCTGGAAATTACTCCCCACTCTGCTGACAAGCTTATCTGGCCTCGAGTGAGGCTGAGGTGTTTTGCTTGGACTGAGTTTGCCATAACCAGTAGGAAGCAAACAAAACCATATCTGAACTGCACTTTGGGGTGCATTTGGCTGAATTTCAGTATTTCCAAAACCGAATTCAGTATCCTAAATGATAATGACACTCTTTAGTGTAAAACTGTTGGACTCAAGAGTATCCCTAACACTGTTGAACTCATTAATGAGTGGGATATACAACCACACTGTGAGAAATGTACTCTGTCTTAGAGATCTTACAGTTTAAACATACAAAAAAGATTAAAAAAAGGAGAAGCTGATGTCCCAAAAATCTCTTTCAACCTAATCTATTCTATGATTTTTGGAAACAAAATTACTTTGGATAAATTTTAAAACGCAAGGTGATTTTTGTATCCTGCTTTTTTTGGCAGAATTAGTGCCAAGTCCTGTGTGGAGAAATAGTGAAACTTTATAATTTATGTTATGCCACCTATTAGTAAGAATCTGCATAGCATTAAAACTTCAGTGTGCCTTTAAATCCTATCATTTCACCTCTCAAACAGCCTTGTCCAGCGTGCTGGCACAAGCCCTTTTTTAATGGCTTAAAGTTAAGTTCAAACAAGTTTACTACACAGCTGTGAAATTATATTGGCATATCTGATAATGTAAGTCTGACATGAATTTCTGTGTGACAAGTGAAAACTCACTTCATTGCTTTCCTTTCATGTTAATTCTTGTATTTTCACTGTTTTCATAAGTGAATGCACTGTGCAAGGTACCTTCAGTACATTGTCAGAAATACGTGATTATAGAGACGAAATGAAATCTTCAAATATTGGTTTTAAATGTCACTAAATTAATCAGTTTGGGGTTGGAATTAAGCTATGCAGAGACATTGTTATCATAGGAGTGTGGCATTACATTAAATATTTCTTCACCCAAAGTAATCCCAGCCATGAATACTGCTTGTATCTGAGAGGAATAATTCCTGGCTCTTCTGTCTTTAACACACAATCTTTAAATACAGAATTTTAAGGCCAACTCTCTGATGATGTGTTTGCCAGCTCAATCACATTGAGCATAACCAATTTCTACATTTATGTGCCATCTTCAGTTCCCACTGGACTTTCATCCATGACTTCTTAGCCTACACTTAGGCTGTGGATATTGAAGAAACCCCAGGAAAAAAAATGACCTTTCAGGCAGACTCCACAGTGCATTTCCCTGCTGCTGCCTGGGATGTGTTAAACATGCTGCTCACACTCCACATGGCACATGTGCAGCAATTTCAGTCCAGGAAATACCAGACTGAAATGTGAGAGTCGTTACTTTTTGGGATTCAAATGTTGGCAGGTAGATGATGTCCACGGGGACTTGCTGGAAGTGGCTGTTTTCATCCAAGTGAACCAAAAAGGGACGTTCCAGATGGGCTGTGAGCACAGTGGGGGAATTTCATCCCGTTTTCTCCAACTGTTCCACATAACCACTGTCATCCACTCATCTCTGTTGTCTCAGTGCTGTCTCGGTTTTACAGTTAAAAGAAAATTTGCACATTAAACTTGCCCATTTTTGGACAATCCAGACAGCTCTAAACCATTGACTAGTGCAGAACTACAGTCTTTCCAATGCTGATAAATCAACAAAATACAAAGAGTATTAGGAAAAAAAAAATTAGTTCTCTTTCTTGTAGTGCTAGCATTAGAGAATTTTTAATCCCAAGGCAGCCTCTCCAGTCCCTTTCCTAGTGATAATCCTGCTGGCTTTGGTCCAGCTGTGGCTGCCAAATGCCAGGGCAATGTGTTGTTAACACAAAATCTGCAGACATTCTGGGGCATGAAGAAATGTAGCCCCCATAATAATAATAATAATAAACACCAAACTATTATGTTCTTCGCAAAAATGTCAGAAATTCCTTTCTTGGCTTTGTTTATGTCACTGGTTAACTTTGCCTTTCTTAAAATTCTGTTTCTTCTCATGTGTTCAGCACTGAAGGAAAAAGTAAAGAAAACTCTGGGAAAGTGTAGGTAGAGAATTTTCATTTCTCCAGCAGGATGGGGCTGATGCAGATGGATCTGATCTAAATATCCCCAAATAATGATGGTGGTGGGTGCAGTCTCTGCTTGGCTTTCACAGCATTTGTACCATGAGCTGATCCATCACTTTGAGGTGCTCAAAACAGGAAAATCCCACAATTCCATTTCTGGCTCGGAAAAGGGTTCATATAATGAAAATGATATCACAGCATGGGGAAGTATGAGAGAACAAGGAACTTTTGTTTCCATGGCAATCCGAGCTCCTTCTCCAGACACAAGCACAAAGGCAATATGCTGAATGATTATCTGAAGGTCATGTTGTTCCTAGGAGGAAAAGTTAGGGAGAATGCATTGGGATAAATTCCCCAGCCAGGATGCACACTGCATTTCTAACCAGTTCAAATAAACAACTGCTGAAGGAAATAATTGCCTTCATTACTGGCAGCAGTTTATTTTAAAACCTGTTGGCCCAAAGGGAACAGCAGCCTGCTCAGGAGGATATTTTGTACCATTATTTGATACGTTCAGAGACAAATGTTGGTATATTTGGCATCCCTCACCTGGTAAAATAATTATATTCCCTTTAAAGTTAAATGTATCTTAAAACTGAGTAAAATGTCTCCATGTAAGAGCTTGTTTATGTTTCCAGTCATTTTTTCTGTGGTAAGAACCACTCGTTTACGGATCTGCCTTATTAACAAGTGCAAAAAAGGCTTTAAATGCCAGGATGCTCAGGCTGTGCAGGTGAGCAGAACCTTAGCACCTGTCTCTGTTACACGTGTAAGAAACAGGCTCAAAGAGCCACATAAATGTTCAATGCAGTTCCCTTTGTATTTCCCAGTGCCAGTTTTAGGTTCCCATTTCCTCTGAGATGGTTTGACCTTGTTGACAGCAGGGGCAAATGCTTTATGCAGCAAAGAAAATGACTTTAGGAAAGTATAATTCTCTTTTCTTGCTCAATTCTGTGCTTCATGATTTACTACAGAGCTGAAGTACAAAGGAACAGAAACTTCAGTGGTGTTCAGGAGGAAAGCTATTTTTAGAGCCATTTTGTTGCCAAAGCATATAGAAACCTTATGTGCTACCTCAGAAAGTTACCCTGGAATGGCAAGGAAAACAGAGATGCCTGGTTTTTTGTCTTTTTCTTTTTTCCAACCACAAAGATTTGCTCCAACTAAAAAAATGATTTTCCAAATGAGAAGTTGCAGGAGTCACTGAGCTGTTTGAAGTTGAATTAAACCTAAATGTGTGGTCACTGATTGTGTGTATAAACACAAATTAATATCCTCAGCAAGGACAGTGCTTACAGGTACACCTTTACTTTCTCCTCAGTGAAATGCATTCCTGAATCTGCACTTTTCTGCACTTTTTTAGGTTGGAAAAGATCTCTAAGATCATTAAGTCCATCCATTCCCCCAGCACTGCCAATCCCACACATGTCCCCAAATGCCACATCCACAAAGCTTTTAAATCATTCCAGGGATGGAGGCTCCACCACTGCTCTGGGCAGCCTGCTCCAGTGCTCCATCACCTTTTCCATGATGAAACCTTCCCTAATATCCACTCTACACCTCCCCTAGCAGGGAGGCTGCCAGGGGCAAGGAAGAGCTGGGAGTGCCTCTTTTTCCAGAGGTGTTGTTGAAATTGGCTCAAAATACGTTGCTTGAGGAGTGTTAACCCAGCTTAGAGAGCAAACCATCATCTTCCAAATAAATCCTTCCAGGGAGCAGAGGGGGAATCCCTGCTCAGACCACAGCATGTTTGTCTCACTGCAGCAGGACAAACGTTTAAAGCCAGGTGTGGAATGACTTCTACACTCTCACTGGCATCATTTCAGGGGGGAGGGTGACGTTAGTTAGAGTTGTTTTCTACAAAAATCTCAGTTTGCTTTATCTCCTTCCACATCGGCAGGTTTTTACAAGCTATTGTGATACTTCCCAGGCAAAAGAAAAGAAACAGCCCTTAGGCCCAAAACATCTGGGCCCTCAGTGATCTTCATACTTCTGTGCCACTCTTAGAAGAAAAACCTCCCTTCCTTTAAGTTGTTTCAAGGATGCTGACAGATAAAACGTAGTAAAAACGTTTTATGGTGAAGGAGATCAAAATTGTGCCTAGAGACAGACTTTTTTCTCTCTTTTCTGTCTCAGACTTTTGTGATTTCAGCTGGCTGAATTCATGCACATCTCAAAAAGAGAGGTGGGTGTGGAAGGGGAAGCAGTGAATCCACACCCACACTCACAGAAAGTATTAAAACCCTAAAAAACAAATACAGGGGAGCTGGTTATTTGCACAGGTTGATACCCAGGAAGAGTTATTGATGAGTGTTTGGATGAATTAATATTTCTGAAGGGTTATTACAGAGAGAGAAAGAAAAGAGAGAGTTTTTTGTGGTGACTGCAGGAGGAGCAATGGGTTTAGTGCTGCCTGTATCCTGCAAAGTTCTTCCCAAGCAAAATTTCCCCAAATCACATTCCTCAGGTCTTTAATTAAAGTACACTCAACTTTGTGTTTTATAAAAATGCCTCTTGTTATGCTTGAAAACGTTAATACTTGTCTCTGTGTCCACCTTTAAACACTACAGTGAATTAAATTATGATTTGCAACTAAAGCTCCTTCAGTTACCATAAAGCCAAGTCCTTAACAACGTCATGGAAAAGTTTATTTTTCTACTGCTTCTCTAGGTATGTGAGTGTTCATAATATTTTCAGAGGCCTGGCTGTGCTGCAAATGGCAGCAAAATTAAACACATTTTCTGCAGCTTGTGCTCTGCCCTCAGAAATTAGGACCAAGGGGACTGGGCGCTCTGGAAAGGGAAAACAAAGTAAGAATATTTGTGAAATCACTGAGGGGATTTCCAGGATATTCAGCCTGCTCCCACACTGCTCCCAGAGGCAGAGGTGACAGAACCATCTATTACAGATAAAAGAGTCTGAAAGTTTGATGGGAAGCAGCTTTTCATCAAATAAAGTTTATTTATGTATATATGTATAATTCAGCAAAGCAGCGAAAAAGTACATTTTATTCTAGTTTTAAAAACTAAAAATTCCTGTATTTAAAATGGAAATATGAGTAGTTTTCAGATTTAAAGGGAAAAAAAAAAGGTTATAGTTCAGGATAAAAGTACAGCTGCATTTTTATAAANTGGCAAGAAATACAATATACATGATGAAAATATAAGCTGGCATTTTCAACACAGGAGTAGGAATTCATATTTCATGTGAGCCAACTGTTGCACATTTCCTTCAGCACTGAAGGTTATTTTTGAGGTATGACAAAGATGAAAGGTAAGATTTTGTTCTCAAATTGATTTCATTAATGACACTGGCTTGCGTGTGCATAGCACAAAACATCCTGGTCTGCTGGGAAGATGTTTCAGGGAGAACAAATATCAGGATTATCCCAAAAAAGAGTGAGGAAAAGGGCCACAGATGAACCATGCTCTTCCTGCTTTTCAGCTGGGCTGAACCCAGGGAGCTGCCATGTACCCCAGGAGAAGCCTCTTCAAACTTGGCACATGATATCTGTTGAGCTTTATTAGTTATACAAAACTTGCTGTAAGTTGTTATAAAATAAGGAGCTACTGCAAAGTAAAAGTTTATAAAAAGTTTAAAGCTATATGATTTAAACAATAAACTGTAAGTTGTTATAAGCTAAGTTATTATAAGCTAATATGACTATATATATGTAAAATATAGTTCTATATCTATAAAGTAAAATATAGTTTTATGTCTATAAACTAAGTTATATAGAAATTTTGTAGTCATACGTATGCAAACTAATATAAACAGGGAGATTGGTGCTGGAGACGGATCCTGCTTTGTAAAAGTTAAAAGTTAAAAGTGGGGGGGAAAGCACCACAAAAGGGAATAACTTCCACGGATTATTCGGCACCGTCCCACATCCCACGTATCCCCCTGGTGCCCAGGGTGGCAGTGCCAGCAGATGACCCCTGCCAGGCACGGGCTCCGCCGGCCCAACCCCATCTCCCAGGGGAGGGAAACTCTCGGGCCACGGGCTGGGAGGAGAAGGCTGCCTGCCAAGTTGACTTTTCTTGGAATAAGCGCTCTCTTGGATGAGCGGCGCGCAGGAGGAGTGAGGAGCCCGGGACGGAGCGGAAACACTCGCGAAACTCGGGCTGGGGGAGAGAGCGAGCGGCACCGGCAGCGGCACCGGCAGCGGCAGCGGCGGGGCAGGGCAGCGGCACCGGCACCGGCAGCGGCGGGGCAGGGCAGCAAAGCGGCCAGCGGGAATCGCACCTGCCACGGGCCGGAGCGGGGCCGGTGTCCGTGTGGCCGAGTGTCCGAGTGTCTGTGTGTCACTGTATCTGAGTGTCTGAGTGTCCGTGTGTCCGAGTATCCGTGTGTCTGAGTGTCCGTGTGTCTGAGTGTCCGAGTGTCCCAGTGTCTGAGTGTC
>VZUA01074284.1:4766-18530 GCA_013401035.1 Horornis vulcanius | reverse complement strand
TTTTTTTTTTTTTTTTTTTTTTTTTTTTTTTTGGCAGTCCTCTGGTATATCTGATAGTTACTTTGCATTCCTGGAATGCTGAATGCAAATCACACCATTCTCTGCCTGGGGTTTGCTGTTGGGTGTTATTTAAACTGCCTTGTTTGCCATGCTACTGCTGGGCATTAAGAGACATAAAGGAGCTGTGCCTGAACCTGAGTTTGCTTTGTTGTGGCTTCCCAGGCAGGCACAGGACATTCTCCTGCCCCCTTGCTCTGTGCAGCGTGTCATGCCAGGACATGGATGCTAGGATGGAATATGCATTGCTGCCTCTGCAGTTCTTGGGGTCTCTATTAGCATCATTACGTGCTTTTGGCTTTTTTTCAAGCATTGTCTGAAATGAGGAGGATTTGTTCAGGCCACTGAGCCTGTAACTTTACACTCTAGGCATCTTTTACTCAATTGTTTGGCTGAAAATCTCCATTAGGGTAGTTGTACTTTCTGGCAGTGCAGCTAATACTTCTGTACTCATAGTGAAACACTCTTCTGCAAACCTGATATTGTATACCACGGAGGAATGTGTGTCTTCCTTTTATAACTTCTGTAATTTATAAAATGAAGAATGCTTGGACATTTTTATGAGTGTGAGGGGTTTTTTTTCTTTAATCTTTTTTGTGGGCTATGGGTAATGCATTACTTTTACAAGAGATGGTAATTTCATACCTGAGGTACTTGAAGAGCACAGTTTCAATCTGTGGAACATCAGCCTTTTATAGCATATAACCTAAGAAAAATTATGAAAGGCTGATGCTACCAGAAATGCTTAATTATAGGTGTTTGATAATACTGGCATTGGAAAGATGGCATTCTGCATGCCTTTACTAGCTGTTCCATCTAACTCTGCCACACAGTTACATTTTTAATGCAATTTCCATGGCAATACTGTTGGTTTGTATGTAGGTCAGAATCCAGGTTTGTTTGTCCTGGATCTTTTTTTCTGCTCTTTTTGGTTGTTAAGAGTGATATAAGAGAAGGGCTAACATTTTATAAAAGGGTATTGTAGGAGAAAATGAATTTTCCTTGTAAGAGGCTATTGTTTTTGTTCTATAGCACTATTTTCCTTGTAGATGACATATTGCTATTTAAAAGATTCAAAAGATTCAATTATCTATGTTCAATGTTTAACTATAGTGTTCTTACAATAGAGACCTTTGTTCTCCAGAAAAATAAAGCCTAGTCAGTAGTTTGATAAAATACTTTGCAAAAGTAGCTTTTTGATTTCAATGCCAGCCTTTAGTATGTAATTAATGAAAATGATTGAATACACAGGAGCTATTCTCCCAACAAGCAACAATTAGCAGAGAGAAATATGGCACTGAGCAATGCTGTTTGTCTTGCCTACCTCTAGACGTTGAAGTATGTGACTTTTCACATTTTCAGGAATAAATAATTTTTTTTTCAGTGTGCAAAAGATCAGGCTGTTAATTTTCCTACCATAATTTTAAATACTGCTGAGTTGCTAAGCAGTTCACTTAGACTCCTCCCTTTTTCTAGGCTTTATATGCAAATTTTCAATTTCAGTGCTGTATGAATTGATGTTCTGCATTAGAAGAGGAAAGAAACGAAGCTGTAGACAGTGGATTTTACATTTCTTAGCTGCTTGATTATATGTTTTTGTTGAAGTTTGTGTGAGCCAGAGTTCTTCAATTTTTCATGTACTGCATTTAAATCCTCTGAAGCCAAGTTTTTTCAGTTAGGGCAGGCAAACTTCCATGGAACATAGTGGGAGTTTTGTGTGGATAACTCCTGTGAGAGTTTCCTCCACTGGGTGCTGCTAGGTGTTGTTTTGAGTGATAAATTTGTTCCAATTATGCACTCTTTGTCTTTGCAGTGTTCTGGATGATGAGGGGAGCAGCCTGCGTCAGCAGAAGCTTGACAGACAGGTAAGATTTTGGAGGAGGACCTCCTTGCTCCCTAAAGTCTTAATCCTGGAGTAATGAAAACACTGATAATTGGTATAAAATTGCATCCTCTGACTGGGGGAAGCAGAAGAGAGATCTGTTGAGGCTGAAGTAAACTGCTAAGTCTAACTTACATTAAAATTTGTCTTCTGACTGTGATTTGAGTGATTCCCACTGCCTTGGGCTTGTTTTAAGCTGTTGTGCAATGTATTTGTTACCCCTCTGATGTAACAGTCACACCAGCCAACAGAGGTTAACCACAAAATTTTTATTCAGTGGGTTTAGCTCTTGTGGCTGTAACCTAGTGGCACTGTGTGCTGTGTTGCCTGCTTTCTGACTGTATTCCTACATGACTTGTACGAGGGAGTCAGAACCCCATACATGAAATCTGAGGGAGTTGTGTCATCCAGTTTTAATGGGAGTTGAGGTTTCTGCTTTTACTTTGATTTCTGTGGTCCCCTTCTCAAAAACCATTGTCATTTTTAGAGTTAAACCTTGTGAGTTTAATTTTATCCTTTTCTATTGCCACTATTTAATCAGCTTGCATGTCTATCAGCATCTCATTTTCAAATTCAAGTACTATTTATGCCATAATCCTGTACTTAATTCTGATTATGTTGGAGTCATGTTGAGGTGTTAACACAACTCTGGGAGCTGAAAGAGTTCACTCTCCATTTTTATTTGTCAGTTTTATTGCATCTCCTTTCTAGAAGCTAAAATACCACTGTAGAGAAGCAAGGAAATGGTAAGGTAATAGATAAGTAAAATTAACAGTTCAGTTCTCTGAGGTTGTGGAAGAGGGCTCAGATAAAATCCCTATGGTGCCACTGGGTGCCGAAGGTTTAATTTTTCAGCAGGTCTAGCTGAGAAGTTAAAGTTTTTAATTAAAGTTCACCTATTATAGCTGTTAAATTAGGCTCGTGTCCAGTATTATCACTTGATTCTAGTTTGCAATTACCTGCTTTTAATTTACAGAAACTGGAATTGGCATCTCTGCCTCATGGCCTTGCTTACCCTCCCATTGCTTCACAGCCAGTATTCTCACACTGTTGTTTTCCCAAGGGTTATTTCCAAGCAAGCTCTGACAGCTGGTGGGCTGCTCAGAAAGATGTATTTTAATTATTTGCTGTTTTCAGCAGAAGGTGTTTCAGCAGTGGGTTGGTTATGGTTTTTTGGAAAGATTTCCTGTAACCCGACATCCCAATCTCTCGCTTGCCAACTGCTGTAAAGCTAGGGAAGATGTAAAGCTGACCACTGTTTTCCACCGTGGGTTGCTGCTGTTTGGAGTCCAGAAACAGCTGCTTTTCTCTGTGCTTTTCTCCAGAGAGCACTGCTGGAACAGAAGCAGAAAAAGAAGCGCCAGGAGCCACTGATGGTTCAGTCCAACGTGGACAGCCGGGCACGGACGCGCAGGACGAAACACTCGGAGGAGCAGGCGCCGCTGGTGGAATCCTATCTCAACAGCAACAGCAGCACCATTTATCATGGTACACAATGCCACCTCCTGCAGCTGTACTTGCTGAGAGCCCTGGTGTGCTGCTCGTTTGATGCTCATGGGAGCAAAGGCTCTTGTTTTGCCTGTTTTGGTAATTCATTGATATCCTTCACTTGTGCTTGAGGGTAAAACCAAACGCAAGTGAAGGATAAAGGATAAAACCAGTAAAGATAGGATAAAACCAATAAGGATAAGGATAAAACCAATTTGTAGTTGCAGCCTAACAGGAGGGAGCAAGGTCACTAGCTGCCATTTCAGTGCTGAGCTGGGAAAAGGCTTGTTCCTTCTGCCATGACTCTACAGGTGTCTTCAGCCTTGGTTCCTGCTGAGTAAACCAGTGTCCTAGGGGTTCCACTCTGAATATTCCTCTGCATGTAATTTTGCTTAAGCCTGACAGAGGTAATGATCAATTTGAAACCTTTTAGCTAAGTTCAGCTAGGACTGAATATTGTGATTTCAAAGGTACTGTGTTTCTGCAAAATCCACTGAAACAGGCAGAGAACATTTCAAACTTGTACGATGACTCCACTTATTGAAGATCACAGGATCCAGCAGGGACAGAGTCACATCAGGTGTCACACCCACAGGGGAAGAAAAAAAATAATGCCATTTCTTTTCCAAGACCTTAATAACCAGAAATAAATCCTAAGGAAAACCAGGCATTATTTAGTTCTGTCCTCATACGGCCCATGCTTTTTGGCCCTCTAAAGATGGTACGGGCATACTTTTCCTCAGTATCTCCTAAGGGACAGCTTGAGTAATCCTTGTCCAAAATTTGACTCTTGTAGATATCATTCCAGGTTTATAATACCTCCAAGATAATCTAGAGAGCAGTAATTTTTCAGTTTTCTTGTTTTGCAGATCATTAAGTTGAATGTAAATCATAAGGGATTCATAAGCTTCAACAGCAAAAGGCTTCCTTCCCTGATTATTGATGAGTTTGTGGGACAGGAGCTGAAATCTACTGATATTGATTGAGAATGCAGTTGGCAGCTTTCTGGTTGGGAATGGTGTTAGGTGGCAGGATATTTAGGTTTTGAGATTTACACTTTAAATCTTAAGATGCCTTAGTGAATCTAACTGTTAAAAAAAAAAGGCTAACCAGTATCCTATTCTTATACAAACAAAAACTTAACCCAGCCTTCAGTTCAAATTTCTGTCGATTTTACTCCACATGCTGTACTTTTTTTCTCCCTGTTGTTTTATTTTCACTTGGTATCTTATTTTTCCACAAGAACAAGGTGGGTATTTAGTGGACTAACAAATCCTGCTCTGAGAAGTGCAGGTTTCAGAGTCTTTCTTCCTGGTTAGCAATTGGTGAAATTTTTTAGCTGATTACAGCTACGGAATTTACTGTTCGAATCTGGAAATTGCATTGTTTAAATGTTGAGGTTTTGGTAATAATGGGCTTTTAAATCTTGTTTCTGCAAGCAAATAGGATACCATAAGTGGTTTCAGATGGAGAATTATTTTTTCTACTTAGTTTATTTTATTTTTTTTTCTAATAAGTATTAAACACATTAGTAATGTTTCTCTTTCTTTTCTCTTTCTCAGGGTCTGGGATGTAATTTTTTAAGATTAAACTGAATTTCTTTCCAGTCTAAGCCAAAAAATTTGATTTAGCACAAACATTTAGTTTGTTCATTTTTTAATCAGACAACCTAGAAAGTTTCTCTTTTTCCTCTTACACTCAGGAGTTCATTAAAGGTAAAGAGCTGTTCTAAGAAATAATGTCTTATGGTAGAGAGATGGTGCTGTTTACTAAACCCCCTATATTACTTGTTGATCAAGGTTTTAATTTTCACAAATCAGAGAAAAAGACATTATCATCCTATAATTGGTAACAAATTTCATATATGTCTGATATATAATCTGAATTTTATACCAGTTTGCATCAGAGTGGACTTTCTCACGATGAGTGAGATTAACTGTGTGTGCTCCTAAGGTAAAAGTGACCCTTCCTGTCATATTATACCACACCATTCACTGGAGTACTTAGGATTTATTGTCCCTAAATCTGTTTGTTCTAAATTTGTCTCTCAAACCCTTTTAATGTTTCACAAGGTTTCAGAGAAGCAAAGAAATATAATGTTTCTCATATTAAACATGACATTTGTTAATCCCTTGGGACAGCTCTCCTTGTAATAAATCATGCAGTTTGCAAGAACCAGCTTAGAAGAATTTAATTACCTAGCAGGGTGTTTTATTGCCTTGTAAAACCCTTTGTTAGGCACGTTGCTTTTGAAAATATTGTAAGAACTTTAGAAGTGTCCTTTTTTGGTGTGGCCTTCTCTGGGAATGTGCTTAATGTCTTCAGCTCCCCAGTTTGCAGGGGTTTGACGTTTTGGGGTTTGATGACCATTTTTAACTGTGGCATTGAGCTTCAGGGCTGGTGGTTTTTTTTTTCCCCCCTTCAATGAAAACATTTGTATGTGGCAGTGTCGGATGCATGAGACAGCTGGGCTGTTTCTAAAGAACTATTCTGCTCTTTTCCGTTCATTTGTTGCAGTTATGGGCATGCTGATTCCAAGTTAAGAATGACTCTTTGATGGGAGTTGGTGCTCTGCTGAATGAGCTACACTGCTTGGATGAGCATGTTTGTGAAATCAATTCCTGTGCTAGCAAATGCTACAGAAAGAACACTTCTTTCCACCTATCATCCTGCTCTGCTCTCTCTTTTAGCTTGTACTAATTCTGGGTAGCACAAAAGTACTTGTTGATTTCAACAAATAATTGGATGCCTGTGTGGAGATATCTCTATGGCACTTTGAGCAAAGTAGGTCAGAGATAACATCTCAGCAGTTCTCAGATGCTGGGCTTTCTGTGCTGGGAAATGCTCCTTCATACTCTGCCATTGCTTATCCTGATGCCATTATCTGTGCTGGGAAATTCTCCTTCATACACTGCCATTGCTTATCCTGATGCCATTATCTGTGCTGGGAAATTCTCCTTCATACACTGCCATTGCTTATCCTGATGCCATTATCTGTGCTGGGAAATTCTCCTTCATACACTGCCATTGCTTATCCTGATGCCATTATCTGTGCTGGGAAATTCTCCTTCATACACTGCCATTGCTTATCCTGATGCCATTATCTGTGCTGGGAAATTCTCCTTCATACACTGCCATTGCTTATTCTGATGCTGTTATCTGTGCTGCAATGGTTCCCTCATGGGCAACTCTACTCTGCAGTAAAAACTCATTTAATTCCAGAATAATTATCAGAGCTTGGAGCAGAAAGTCAGTTGTTCTTGTTCTGGAATAGAACGTCTGCCTGGTGAGCTACTTGTGGGTAGATAGAGTAGAACACCATGTTTTGCTAGTAAAGCTAGTTGTGTATTGCCAGAAATGCCATAATTTTTTTTCCTTAGATGACTTCAAGGCAGAGACATGACACATTGGTAGGACAAAATGGTATTTACGTTCCCTGCCAAGTGTTGCTAGCAATTCCTCAGGTGCCATGAGACTTTTAAGGAGTTGGGTGCCCTTCCAGTGAGAAAGGGGCTCTGCAGAATCCACCTTGCACAAGTCTCCACACAGAACATTTCTTCTTGCTTGTGCCCATATTTCACCTACAGATAAATGTCTTCAGATACCGTAGCTTGTAAATGATTGCACGTAGTGTATCTTTTTTTAAGCCCTTTTGTTGTTGACATGAGGCCTAATTAACTAATAACAACAAAAGTTATCTGCAGGAACTGAGATGAATTAGGCTGAAAAGACCAACCTGAGATCAAAACTACTTGGCACTCTGGTCTGTAAGGGGTTAGTTTGAGCTGGAGTCCCATCCCAGCCAGTGGTAACACAGACCTCTGCATCTGTAGATCAGGAGGAGTTAGGCCCTACATTTATCTGCCTTCCATTTCAAGAAATGGGTATCCTTCCACTGACTTCCATGATTTTGTTCCATGGCTCTAGTTGGTACTATTTACAATAAAGCCTCTCTCTCTTGCAATGCCAAACACAGCTCAATTGCTATTTCATCATTATAAACAGCCACGTAACAACCCATAGCAACTTTTTGCATTGTTATTAAATTTAAATTCTATATAAAAGACAACAAAGGCATTCATTCATTGGAAGAAATTTAATCCTTCTTTGTTGGAGAGATCACTTACATTGTCTTCTCGTCATGTGTTCTGGTTTATTTTCAGTTCAGTATCCTTCATAAGGACATATTGCTACCTGTTAGTTTGAAGTTTCTTTAAAATTTTACTTGCCATTCTGTAATATGTTCATAGTTATGTCTCATTGCTTGTTTTCATGTATTTCTACTCAACTTACTTTGTGAAGTTTGTTGAAAACCTGAAAAAGCAATTTAGCCTGATTTGACATTGCAAAATTCTGCTACAAGTACAGTTCTTTTCAATCTGGATTGCAAATACTGAGCATTCCTGGAGCCAAATAGCATGCAGAGATACACTAATTACTGCAACAATTTAATTATATTATTTAATTACATTTAATGCAAATGCTGAAAGCCCATTTTTATAGAGATTTTACTTCTGTGAAAATGGTGAATTTCCATTGGGGAGTGATTTTTCTTTTCACAGCACTGAGGAAGGCAGAGATTTGAATGAGTGCCAGATATGCTTTCATTAATATTGCCATACTTTGTTGCAGCTGTGGCTTTTTTTAATAAGACTTGAAATTAAAAATGTTTTCAATTAGATACTCTCAAAGTAATTTTCGTTGCAACTTCCAATTTAGCGATTTAGATTAACCATGTGTAAAAAGGCAGAATGACTTTTTTACTTTTATCCTTTGACATTTGGCAGCACATCTAGATGTAATGGTTGTGTGGTGTGCTAAACAGACCTCTGATGACAATTCATAGCTTTGGATTGTTAAATTTGACCTGTCATTCTGCTATTTACCATGAATGATGAGAGAGAGTTTTCTGATGAGTATCCGAAGCTGTCAGCTTCAAAAGATGACATCAGTTAAGTATTCATTTAAAAAATCATATATTTGCCTGTTCATCAGAAGAGAGTCTCTCCATCCCTGTTTTTCACTGACCTTGGAATGTGTAGGTATTAGTTTATTTTTTGAAGATAGCAAGGAATATTCTTTGCACAGGGCTGTTAATACTGAGAGATCAGGCAGCACTCCAAACATCATATGGGAAAAATACTTGACTTCCAATAAGCATATGGTATGAAATCTTTATTTCAGCCACAGTCTCTTCACCTTAATCTTTAAAGCATCTTTTTCATTTGTCAGCAGTCCTTACTGCACCAGTGCACTTCCAAAATTAACAAACTAACCCAGCAGCAAGGAGCAGAGGGCAGTGGGTAGCAAGTGTTTCACAGATCTTTTTGTGGTTCTTGGTACTGAAGGATTTGAGAGGAAAGTTTAGAGGAAATGGCTTGAGGAACTCCCTTCTCTTTCCTTTAATGTCCTACTTAAAGTGTATTTACTTTCAGTTACACTTCATATTTAGCTGTTTTCTGTCCTGGGCAGTATCTCAGGAGCCAGGAGTTGAGGGTGCCCCTAGCACAGGAAATGCCCTGGCAGGGAGAGTCCCATCCCAAAGGCTGCAAACACGGCAGGCAGGGCTGCCAGCAGGATTCCCTGCAGTCCCAGACATGGCAAGGGATGAGCCAGGGCTCTCCAGGGCACCAGTCAGGGTGGAAAGGAGATGCTGCAGTGCACATACCTCCCTTGGGCAGAGCTGTCTGCAGGCCAGGATGCTCCCAGGAGACAGGCTGGGAAGCAGCACCTACAGCACAGCCCTGGGCTCAGCTGGAAGGAAGCCCATGGGCAGGTTGTGGGTGGAACCCTCCAGGGAGGCTCAGGGCAATTAAAGCCTAGTCCTGCCCTCCAGGCTCCAAATATCACAAAGTAATTATGTAATTTATCACTGTCTTTAATCTTCATGGGATAGGTTTTCCATAGATCCTTTTAGCTTCTCTCATTAGTTGTCTGCTCTCCCAAAGTCTAGTTCATTGCTGTCAACTCTCCACTTCACGTCCTTCTTTGCCTTCCCTCTCCCCAGGATTAGGCAGCAGGTACGTGGGGGTTAAGAGGAGTCTTTTATTTAATTCCTTCCCTTGTTGTCCCTGAGGAACTCTTAGACCAATGAGGTTTTAATAGTGTCCTTAAGCAGCAACAAGTTCCCAGATACGTTGGTTTCTTTTTTTTAGAGCACTGAAAAACGCATCCCATTTCACTTCTCAGTATTTTCAGGATTGCAACATCAGCCTGGTCATCACATCACTGTTAGAGGCATGAACTGCAAGGAGCCTTAGGGAATTTATTGGCAATAAGGTTTGGGGAATCTGGAATCTGACTGTAAGTTACTAGCTGGAGGAGTAATGCCTTTGATTATAAGCATTTTGAAGCAGGAATCAAATCTTTGCATGTGATTAAACAGTAACACACCAATGTCCTTGTCCTAATTCAGGTCCTTGTATTTAACTATTTGTGTGGTCTGTGTAAAACTAGTAAAAATATTTCACTGCGCTGTAAAATATCGTGGATTTGCCCATCATCAGAATATTTCTGATAGACTGCAGTGTCTTGTAAATGCTTTATACTTTTTTTTTTGCCTAATTTGCCTATACTTGCCTCACATCGCTCATTGTCTGGTTCAGCCTCTTTCTACCTAAAGTGTTTTCCAGACAGACTGCACAGTTTTAGAATTGTTTTTTCTTTTTGTGATTTTTCATTTACTTCATTCTTCACATAATGTACTGATCAAAAGCACCCTTTTTTTAGCACATGGCATTTTTATGTGATAGAGATTGGTAAGTTATGATTCATAGATGTTTTTTTCTTCCTCTAAGATCATAAGAGTGTGCAAGCACTCATCAAGAAATATGGTCATACAAATGGCAAAAAGAAATCTGCATTTTCATTCATGCTACTTTGAAACTTATTTCCTGTGTGAACTTCTCATCATGAAGGCCAGATGGAAAGACATGTTTTACGTTTTCATTCACTCAGATAAATATATGTGGATAATTTACAGAACTGAAAAATAACTTTTGTCTGCATCATAGTGTACTCACATGCTTACAAACTGCATCCTTTTATTTGACTGTGCATTGTAGCTTTATCCCTGTGACCTGGAGTGTTGTCCATCACACAACTGGTTCATGGAGAGGTTTCTTTCTTTTTCCCTTTTTCTGAGTTAGGCCATTGGTGGTGCAGGGCAAAGCTGGGACTTTGTCTGCCTTGACAAAGCCCTTCCACACTCACCTGTATATGTTAACAGACTGTTTGTTCTTTTCATCTCAGATCCTGAACTAATATTGCAATCTGTGCTCCTTTCTGTCTCCCAAAAAATACTTTTTTAAATACTCCATTGATGTTAGCAGTCAGTACCTGATTTAATGGACATGGATATATAATACAGAAATTAAAGTCATGTAGTTGTTTTATTTGTAAGCTTGGCGTTTATCTCAAAACTATTTTTTACAATTTATTAAGTTTGAACTAGAATGAAATACCAGGTCTGAGAGTGCAGTGGATTTTTCTGCTTGGAATGCTGACTCACTACAGCACTTGCTCCTCCATTTTTTTCTTGTCTGAATGCAAATTCTAGTACAAACAAATAATTCTTATGGAAAAGGAAAATCTCTGGGGTTTTTCTAAGTAAAGATTTTAATAATCTGGGGTGGGGTTTTCAAATCTAGTCTCCTACTCTTTAAGATAATGTCAGTAGGGATTTTTAAAGCTGCCTAAATGGGTAGCTGTACTGAAATTAATGCATTTTTGAGTGGCAGTCTTTGAAATTTCATCCCCATGTAGCTGCATTTAAGGTTCTTAATGATAGGCAGCACCAGAGGATAAATAAACTGTTTTTAACTTTTCGATGTCCAGGGAAGGACATAATCACATTGTTGTATCATTGAATTTTATTTAGGGAGCCAGTTTGTCTCATTTTCCTTATTCAGGCTTTCTTGCAGGGAACTGTAAAGTCCTTTATGGGGCTATCTAGAGCCTGTGGAAAATGCAGGCTAGAGTTAACCTCAAGGTTTCCATCCTGCTGAGAAGGGAAATTCTTGTCAGTCTGTTAGATAATGATCCAAAGATGCAGTAGAGGGCAGAGGGGAAGACATTTGATCCCCTGACAACGTGGCTGGGGATAAACACTGCCTCTCTGACTTGCTTCATCTCCACAAAGGCAGCCTGGAAGGAATGCTGGTTGGAGAAGTTCAAAGCTGCACATGCTAATGACCAGCTGCAGAGCAGGGCTTAGAAATGGTCCTTCTTCCAACTCTCCAGGGTGGGAGAAAGCACTGGAAACAGAAAACAGGATTTTTTACTTTGCTCCACATCCAAGCCTGCTGGACCAGCTGGGCAGGGGAGGCTCACAGACCTGTCCCTTTGGGTTTGCAGGCTGCAAGGATCCAAATCCTGGCTGGCCTGTTGACAGGAGCTTGACTAAATGCAAGGATGTAGCCAGCTGCCCTGAACTGAATTTGTACAGAAAGCAAACTTTCTTTGGTATCTGCAGACAGCACCACAGAAAACATGAGTGGGTGAGCCTTAGCTGAGGTCTGCTATTTACCACATAGCTAAAAGCTAAGAATGAGATGCTTTTGTGGTGGAGATGGCATGTTGGGATTACATTTGGAATGATTATGGAGGTAGTACTTTAAATGTAATGGTAATGCTCAGAAATGTACCCTTTAGAAACAGGACGTTCTGTGCCAGTTCTTTCATGAACCCAGGCAGAGTATCATTATCTTTATGATTTAAATCTTACTTTGCAGCCTCCATCACTTGTGTCTGAAAGGCCCATTTACCACAGACAGCAGCCAAGGTATGTGCTCAGAATGGCTGCTGGGCTGAGATCCTGTTCTCTGCCTCATAGAATAAAGCAATGGAAATATTCCCTTCTCTGCCCTTTGGAGCTCCCTCACTGAACTTATGATCAGATACCTCTTGCTCAAAGTTTTGAGGCAAAAGTAACTCAAAAAACTTCAGGGCTTTACTTGTAAGATCAAAGAACGGCTGGCAAGATCGAGAAGATAAGTTCTTTAGCTTTTCAATTAATAATGTCAGAAAGTTTCATCCTTTGCTGATTGATCTTTGCTTTGGACCAAGTAAATGGTGCTTCTTCTAAGTGAACAAATACAGCCAGATTTAAAATGATTTAGAGAACTGCCTGGCCATTTAGTATAGGTCATTTGTAAATTTAATTATAACGTGGATTATCATCTTCAAAACAGTTAAAAGAACACAACCTAGTTTTGAAAGAGAGACTGAGGTACAAATATAACATAGGTGTTGGGCTGGCAAATCACACCTATTTAAGACTGTGGGGAGCTGACTCTGGTTCCCTCCTTAGTCTGAGGCTGCCAGGCCTGTGGAGGTGTACCCAGTGTACTGCCTTTTATGTGCCATTTTCCCTGGGCACTCGCTCCTTTGACTTTGTCCTCCTCATTTCCAGTGCTCCTTTCCACTCAGCAAAGGGACTGCAGTCCTGTGATTAGTGTTTGACAAAGACAGGCATGAAAAACTGGGCAGTGACAAGCTGTTTCTTTGGGCTTGAAGCCTCTCCTCTAATAATTTAATGTACATTCTCTGTAGAACTGGAGCCCTTCCTCTGCAGGACGAGAAGAGGAGCATGTGTTTCTTGAGTGCCTCAGGTGCCTGCCGTGTTGTGAATGCAGTGCTACTCATAACAGATTGCTGTGCTGGGGAGGGTAGCAGCGGGTTTGGGAGCTGCAGTCTACACAGACATGACTAAATCTGTTTCATCTTTCTCCTCTGAGAATCTCCCTGGCGTTTCTATTTCTGTTCACGCGCTTGAAGGATTTGCTGGAGAGGAAGGTTGCTTCACAGACCAGAAGCTTAGGGAGAATTTTCCCCTTCAGAGAGAGAATAGTGTCAGTCCACACGTCATTGGGAATCATTTAGTCTTTTGGGCGTTTAAGAAGTTTGTCTAGATATTTTTAAAGTAATTTTAGGGCAACCAGTTCTTTCCTGTTATGGTCCTTAGTGGACTTTTTTTTTCTCCTTTTAAAGAAAGTTCTTTAGTTTTGGGAAAAAGGAAGGGTGGGAGGCCCACGTGCCAGGGAGAGAAACCATGGTCACCATGTGAAGCCAGTGGGGCTTAGCACTTAGCAGTGCCCAGCAGCCAACCCCAAAATCTCTTAGTGCCCACCTATAGCTTGGGGTGTGAAGTTTGACAGTTTCTTTGTGCATTTCACGAAGGCAGTTGTGATATTTATCTAATTTCAAGGTTTGGTCTAGCCAGAGGAGAGAGTTACGGCGTGCATTGCTTTCAGAGACTCAAATATTGACCTCAAAGCTTGTCATGCTTTTAGGAAAATGATAAAGCCTCTTTTTACTTTGAAAACAAGAAACACTGC
>VZUA01074281.1:27652-38882 GCA_013401035.1 Horornis vulcanius | reverse complement strand
GGTGCATCTTTGTCGGCACAACAAAAGGGAATCTATTCCCAAGTTAAACTGATCCTTGTGGTGGGTGGGCAGAGATTTTCTAAGGGAAAGCTGAAGAGATTGGTGCGCTGGCTGTGTGCTGAGTATCCAAAAATTTCCCCCCATCACCTGTCATCGGTCCCCTTTTGGGACAAAACTGGAGCCAAATTGACTAGATTAATGCAGGCAGGTGACGGAAAGAAAGAAAATTTGATTTCTTTACTGATGTTGATTCGATTGGCATTAACAGAAAATGAGGGAAAGATTCTCCCTCGGTCCCCTAGCTCTGGTGATCTCCCAAGCTCGGCCACCAGAGCCCCTTCCCACAATCCCTCTTCCCTAAGTTTGAATCCTAGTTCAGAAGTTGTTTCCGCAGTTAATTCAGTTGGTGTTGAAGTTGTTAAAACCCCTGTGGTTGTCCCCAAATCCTTGAAAACTGTGCTGTTTTCTCTCTCCCCTAGTGAAACTCTGGTTCCCCAGGAATTTTGAAGTGCGTCGCTCCCTCCACAAAATGGCGGTGCCTGCGCCCAAGATGGCGTCGGCCGCATGGCCGAGCCGTCTTTTCCCACGCACCCCCCCATCTTATGAGGATCATCCATTTTGTGGCTCTTCCTCTTCCCATAACCCCTTCCTTCCCTTACCCAACCCCTTCCTTTCCGATTCTCCCTCGGGGTCAGGGAGAAACTGGGCAGAGCAGTGAGACTCTTCCTGAAGGTAGCAAGTGAAGAGGCAAAGGGAGGCTCAGTCCTCGGGCTGAAATCCACCAGTTTATTCCTTAACAGGCAACATGAATACAGGAACAAGGCAAAGGGAAACCAGCAGGGAAAAACCCCGACCAGCTCTGTGCAAAGGGTTTTAAGCTGAACAGAAATAGGAGGGGATACATCACATAAACCAATGGGGTACCGAGTAGAGGTAAATGACAGAACATAGGGAACCAATAGGATACATCGGTGGGTGGAGGGATCGTACAACAACCAATCAAGGGCTACACTTCATAGAACCTTCTAGGGGAAGGGGAAGGTACCAAGGAGATTGGCAGGGAGGAGGTGGGTACAGCTTTATTGGGGCAAACCATATAGGGAAACATCATGGGGATGATAGGGCCGAACCATTACAACTTAACTACAGGATACAACACATGCATTTTTAATATTCCCAGAAAAGAACTGTTATCCCTATTCCCATATCTTTGCCTGAAAGCCCTTTAGTTTCAAAACTGTGATAATTCAGAGAGAGGTGGTTTATATTTTCCATTCCAAGGGAAGCTCCAGCTTTTCCCTGGCAGACATCTGTTTTCCCAAACTAAGCGACAAATTGTGTCTGAGGAGAACTGGAAGGCAGTGTTGGAGGGTAGGCACATCTGAGGAATGAGTTGCTGCAGGACAAGAAAGGGGATAGAAATTTTAGGGTAGTAGCAATGAAGGGAATACATGGTGCCTCAACCAGGTACTGGCAAAGGAGCTGCTGCTCATCAGCTGCTGTCACAGCAGCTCCTCAAAGCACATCTAAGCTGTCAGGAAAGACAGCTCCTGGAAAGGTGGTTGTGCTCCTTTCTCTCTCTCACTGGCCAGCAGCATTAGCCTTGTGTTGTACAGAAGACACAGGTTTCAAGTTTGCTTTAAGAGGTCATAATTGGCATTTCCCTGCTCTGTCAGCCAAGGCAGTGCCAGCACTGTGAGCAGGGGGATCACCTGAGAGACAGATCCTGCTCTGGTGCTGACTGCCTACAGAAGAGCCAGAGGCTCATCAGCCCAGCTGGGATTTATTGGCTGCCAGGGCCATATCCACAGGTGCCAACTACAAGCCCAAATTACTACAATTTATATGTCAGTTCCTTTGCCTAGTTTGCTGGTGATCACTCTAAAGAGAAGCAATAATTTTTTTTTGCTTCAGGTAGAGGAACCTGTGGAGGTATGTGCCCCTAGCAAGGAACCTGTGAATATTTCAGGTTGGAGAGGGAAGCAGCAGGCTTAGATAGTCTCTGACAACATGCAGAAGAGACTTTCAGGACCTGGAAGATGTCAAAGGAGTGACCATATGTATGTATATGTATGTAAAGGAGTTTACATGTAACTCCTTATCTAGGCAGTCATGGGGTGTGAACAGCAGGGATGCTCTCCTAGCTATGCTATCCCTTCAGCTTAACTTAAAGTTTTGCTGCAGTTCAGATCTATCTAACTTTTTTCCCCGTAGCTATCTAGTCTCATGCTGTGGTATCCTGAAAGCATAGTTTGTGTATACCATGGGAGAAATGAGGCAAGTAATCATAGCCCACAGCCTGATACTTGTGCTAACAGGCATCAAAAAGTTAAATTCCTAGCACAGACGCTTCTTTTGTGACTCTCTAATCTTTTATTTTACTGCTGTCCAGCTCACACAGGGAAGAATGAGGGTACCCTTCATGCCTCAATACAGTTTGTGTGCATACAGCTTTCCCAGAAGTACTTTCAAACATCTCCCAGTCTTTCACCCAGAAGGCAACCTGCTGCACCACATCCCTCAAGAGCCCTCTAATAGTTATTTTTGGGCACAAGAGAGTTTAGCAGTCTCCAGCCCCATCCCTATACTTTGGTTATTTATCATGTTTTCAGCAACCAACCTATTTCTGAATGTAGCTCTGTAGTAAATAACTTTCAGAGTGTATCCTTTTCCAGCTGCACGAAGTGGAGGAGGGAAGAGGGATTTGTCTTGTCAGACTCTTCCAAGAAAGGTAGGATGCCGTAGAAAAGAAGGTGGCTTCAGCAATTCCTGTATCTTTTGAGAAATGACAATCAGGAGAGTGAGTAAGGAGCTCAGAGTAAAAAGAGGATGCTCTGTTTACTACAAAGAAGCCCACAAATCAATATCTAAACTTTTCAAACTTTGTTTTAAACTTAAGCATCGATACACCCTTCCCGTGTCACACTAAGTCTTCCATGAGACCAAAAGACTTCTGCTGACAGCTTCAAATTCTCCACAGAAGAAGTCAAATGCTGTGGTTCTAGACTGCCTACAGAATCAGAAGGAATTGCAAGGTGTTGTAAAAATGTAAAAGTCATTAAAATCCTGCCTATCTCTGAAGCTGGTAGAAGGAGGTTGGATTTAGCTGAAATGCTCTTTTTGCTGAACTAAGCCATCAGAGGAAGGTTTACATAATGACTTCCAGTGAAGAGCTGCCTGAGCAGACACAAATACTGGTGTGCTCTTGTGTAGTGGGTATCTGTTGTGTGTTCAGGCAAATGCCATATTTGGACGCCTTTTGGGATGGGAGTGTGAACACTGGGAAGCTCCTGCATGTGGCGAGCAAGGATCCTCGCCAAAGCTAGATATGGAAATGTAAATTGTTTTCTTGGGAGCTCTTGAGAAGTTTATTCTCTTGCACTCTGTGAGACAGCACAAATTCTAAATGCTGCCCAGTGGTCAGCTACATTTTCCTCTAGGCAACAACTGACCATAGCAATATTTCTTTGGAGCAGGTGTGTGTTCATGTGTGGCATGAATCACTGCTGGACTTCCCAGCTTCAGTCTGGACATTCTTGAGAACTTTCATCAAAGCAAGGACTGATGGTAAACTCCTAACAGCTATTTCACAAATCTGTCCTTTTGGAAGTTTTGACATGCTGATAAACTGCAGCTAATTTTAATTTACTTTATTGACAATGTCTTCAAATAATATTTCCCCATTTTAAACCCCAAGCCTTCTGTGATTAAACCTATTTGATAACAACATTGCCTCATAAGTGGGAAGGTAAAACAATCTGGGAATGAAACATTGTATGGGGCTCTTGGAGGCTGACATCTGAATGTACTTAGTGGAGAGGAAACTTTTTTTTTTACTTTAGTTTCTTGCTTCTTTCATCCTTAAGCTCAGTAATAAACTAGCACTCTATGGTTAAAAAGTCAGGAGAACAGATGTATGGTACGAGTATATCAGGATCTGTATTTCACCTATGGGGTGTAAACTATAAGGAAGTCCTTCCAAGAAGCTTTGAGAATATCTAGATAGCTGTCATTGCAATTATATTGCAACAGTGAAGATGGTGATTGTCATTTATATTATTCCAGTCACTTGATTGCACTGAAGTAAACACTTCAGTCAAAGTTCATTCAGGGTTCACTGTTCAGCTTATTGCTTTTAAGGTGAATCCTGAAGAAGTTTCACTGAGCACTGCACACATTCCAGTCAGCTCCAAGCCATGCTTCTTATCAGGGGCCTGGCTGGACTCTGCCAGCTCTGCAAAGCATTTGAAGGCATGAAGCATCATACAATAAATGTTGAGGATTTTGGTGTTAGCACCACATGCTAAAGTGATTTTACATGGCTCTTTTCTTATCCCTGGCTCATCCTTCACTTTTTGCATGTGGATGTCCCTTTTGAGAGGGAACAGGTCTAGTGATTACAGCGTGTGCAAGCTTGTTTTTATTGCATTTGGTTACTTTACCACAGAGGGTATGGGCTAGCAGTGAAATGAGAGATTTGAAATACTCGGTGTCTGTATGTGGCTCTGCCCCCAGGTGTGGTGCTGTGCAGGCTGTGAGACCAACCTCCACACCTCACTGAAGCCTCTGGTGAGGCTTTCCTGGCGCCAGGAGAGAGCAACTTAGGATAAGGGATCTGTTCTAGACCCTACCACAGCCTGCTTCACCCTATTCTCCCAGTAATCCACCCAAAAGCCCCTGATCTGCTGAAGAATCTCCTCAGGAAATGGAAGTTCCCACTGCTCTTATGAAAGAGCAAAAAAGGATATACAGTTTATCAGTGAAGTGCATCAATCTTAACAAGGTGTCTCTACCCTCAGCAGGAGGCTGTAGAGGAGAGACCAAAGTGGTGAACAAGCTTTCCCAAAGCACATCCCACAGGAAGGTGTCTCCAGTTAGGCAGGACACAGTGCACCACGTCTGCCTAGGGCAAGTATCAGTGATCTGGAAATCTGTATATGTGCTGGGTGAGCTGTCAGGGTCTTGCATTACTTTGTCAATACAGTGACCTGTAGATAGAGGTGAGGATGCTTTTTTAAGAATATATCAGTCTGCATCTGTTTCTTCCCAGCAGGAAGAAGAAGTAGCCATCAGGCTGCTGGCTGGCAAGCAGACACTCTGATAGAGCAGCTGCTGATTGACCCCTTCCTCTCCACACACAGAAGTCAATGGAGAAAGGTTTCATGGCACCAAGGCTCTGACACCAGAGCATTAGCCCATCAAATTGTCCTTGTTGGTGGAATGCTCTTCTCCCACCTTTCAGGTGGGGGTTGGAGAGAAAAGTTTCACCAGCACCTTTGGTGGGAACAGAACTGAGCAGAACTTCAGGCTCCCATACACTGATCCAGTTCTCTGGAAGCTCTTGCCTTTTTTTCCCTTTTTTCCCAAACTCCCCATAGTGAAAAGCCAAAGGACCAGCCCACAAACTTCACCGTGTTTTTCTCTGAAGCAGAGACAGGAGTCCTGCTTGCATGGGATGTTGTCCTGCAGTCTGTGAAAACCAGGCTGCAATACAGAAGCCATCTCTTTGTTTCCTAAGCCAAGTTTTACACAATCTACCCAAATCTGGAATGACTAGCAATAGATCACCAGATGTTGGCCCTGGATTGTTCCCTAAGGTACAACCCTTCTCTTGATAAAAGTTTTTCATAAAAGAAATGCAACACATCTTGATGCTCTCATGCATTATCATACTAGATCCTCTCTGTCTTCCAGGTCCATGAATTTGAACTCTTCAGCTGGCAGAGACCAAAGGAGGGCATTGCCAGCTCCTTCAAAATTGCTCTGCTCTTTTCCTAGGAGCAGATGTCCTGTATTTAATTCTCAGTAAGTCCAAGCAGTCACCAGTCTCCCTGTCAAAGCCAGGAGTTGCCAAACAGAGCTGAAAATCATGGCAGTTTCCACATCAGTGACACATCTTGTTCAGCAGTTTAAACACAGAAGAATTTAACTAGTGGATCTTTCCAGTATCAATGCTCTCTCATGATGACTTGACAGAAGTCAAGATGACTTTGTTTTACATGCAGGTACTGTCACCTGGATTTGCTGAACACAGGATTTTCAGCCTTTCTTTTGGTCAAAACATCAGCCTCCTTACTCACTCTATCTTGTTTTCATAGACATTTTTAGCAGTAAGATGCTGTGGAAGGCACAGCAGGTGGCCTTCATTTTCTCTGAGCTTCAAATCGAGGTTTCTGCATGTACAACAGCTTTTTGCCAAATGGTTTTAATCTCCCAGACACTGTAGTTGTGTTTGCTAAACACAAGAACACATTTCCTCCATATAAAGCAACAGCAAGGAGAGAATGGTTCAGAATAATTGTAGGAAGGAATTAATCAGATCAGCTGCTTAATGAAATATCAGATACAGGACTGACAGGTTTTTGTATTATTTGGTTGGAGGTTTGGTAGGTTGGTTGGTTTTTTGTTTGTGGTTTTGTTTTGTTTTGTTTTGTTTTGTTTTGTTTTGTTTTGTTTTGTTTTGTTTTGTTTTGTTTTGTTTTGTTTTGTTTTGTTTTTTTTGTGGTGGAGTTGGTTGGGTTGTTTTTTTTTTTTGCCTTGAACAGTTAAACCACATTTGGAAGCTCTTGAGCAAACCAATGACACAACAGTTTCAAGATAACCACTTCCATTTAAGCAAGCACAATGAGGAACTGCAGAATGCCCCATTCAAGCATTTTGGGAACTCACCTTCTGGACTCAGCTGTTAAGTGCTAACAAGCACCAGAAAGCACAGTGTTGCAGAAAATCTTGAAAATGTTTCATTCTATCAGAATACTTATGTCTTCTACCCAGTGACTGTGTGGAGATGAATGCCTTTGCTTTGTCTTTGACAACAGTGGAAATTGGGATGGTTATGACTGCAGGTTGCAAGACTGAGCCCTGTATTTTATCCCACTCTCATGGTGTTTTCTGAAATAACATGTCAGAGGAACATGTACAATTGTAATGTATTCCATACATTTTTCTGGTGTGATCAGTACACAAGAGACTCTTTGGATATACAGTCACTAGGGAGTAGTACCTGCCCTGTTTTGACTCAGATGCAGTATGATCTTTACCCTTTGCTGTAAATTGGCTCAGAGCACATCTTTATGTGTCAGTTTTGCTACTCACTTTCAGATGTTATCAACTCCCAGCATTATGGGGCTGCTTTGCACTCCATGTGATTTTCATTCAACGCGTTTTTCAGTTTCTTCATATGCCCAAATGAAAAATCCAGCGTTCAGGGACATCACATGGGCTTTTGATACACTCTGGTGAGACTTTGTGTTCAGAACCTAATGAAGGGATTATCCTCATCCACATGTGGTATTTTGCAGCTGTAGGAGATGCGTTATTATTCCTTATTTGTTTTGCAGCTTCCACACAAGCATGCTGATCTGGTTGCTTTGTAAAAGCCTTTACAAGTCACTCTGGGGAAGGCTGTTTTGTAGCACTAGAGCCCAGTCCTAAGAACAAGCACTGACACTCAGCTGCTGCCACTTGTAAAGGGAAGCAAGGAACAAAGCATTTATGTTGGAGGAGTCAGTAGTATGTCCTAGACAGAAGGAAATATCATGTGTGGCAGGAAGGGAAGGAGCTTAGGAAAGTATGTAAGATTAACTGCATGGGAGAGGGTGACAGGAAACCACATGAGAACAAATGTGATTTTAACACAGTTTAACAAGACGTTTCACATCTATTTTACTTCGCTTTGGAAACTATTTCAGTTCATTTGCAGACAGAAGGCATTCTCAAGGACAGCAAATTCAACAAGGTTCACAGATAAAGTATGTTGGACAAATAAGATACACCACACAGATGTCTCCATGCCAGGAGAAAAAAATGGTAGGAGGAAGCCCTACTTTTATTAGTGGTGTAAGAGAGAATCCAACTCAAAGAAAGGAGATTGCAGCTCTCAACCTTCTGTTGGGACCCTGGATTCAACCAATGTGTCTTGCAGAAAGACTTGATTTGTATTTGCAGGTGTCAAAGTGAGCACCTAGCAAAAGCTGAAGCAAAACCAGCTAAGGAAACACACGCCAGTGTTCCACTTCTTTTGTGTCTGCTGGAATGGTATTAAGCCATATCAACCAGTTGTGTGCTTTAGAGCTGTTGCGCAGTGAGCAGTAAGAAATGGTGGAGTGCAAAGATCAGCTGTCTGCTGTTACTGCAGTGCAGAGGTACCCCTTTCCCCTTCCCATCTTGCTCCCACAAACAAGACAACTCTGAGTTGCTCTGTCCCACTGCTTGGGAGTTACACCAGAGGCTGAATTAAGACACTGCTACAAGGACCCAGTTTTAACATATGTATCCTTTCCCTTCTGTAAGCCTGGACTGGTTAGTGGTTGCCATAAATTACAGAAGATCATGCACTCAGCATAACCTCTGGCTCACATCCTCTGTTAGACACAAACCCCTTTATGGTTAGCTACACCACCATGGCTTTGAGGTTAAATAATTACAAATAGTGCTCAATGCCCCATGGCTTTACTCTCTATTGTTACTAGATCAAAATCCCTGAGCCACTCTGCTCTGATTCTGAGAGGTAATTTAATGGACTGAAGAGTTTCACCTCAAAAACCTTTTTCCTCTCACTTCTTTGCATTGCAGAGCCTCTGACTAAAACCTTCATACCTAGCAGAGCATGCTCCCTCACTGCTACATCTGCAAGCTGTTAGTCCAGATTTGCTGCTCATGCAGGACACAGCAGCTTTGTAAGCAAGTGGTTTTGCATGGAGGGGATAATCCAGTGTCCGAAAAAAACTTAAGCTTTTTAACTGAAAATTCTCCATCAGCAGGCTCCAAACCTGGCTGCCACCCACCCACTGGCTGTGGCAGCAGCTGGCTGTCCCCCTGCAGCCAGGCTGACACTCAGGTGGTGGCTGTGCTCTCCCTGCCCACCTGGGGCAGGCACTATAGGAAGTGTATAGCTGATGGACCCCTATTGCCATTCCCCACTTTCTCAAAGGCCAGAAACAAGGTGGAAGTTAGGCTGGGATCACCCACCAGTCCCTCTTGTCAGTCTTGATCTTCTTTTCTTCTGTGGCTTTGTGCCACACAGAGACAGTTTCCAAAGAGACCAAGCTATCATACCTCTCTGTGCACATCCTAGAGGTAGACTGAAGACTAAGCAATTTCAGTATGAAGCCCTGCCTCCCCAAATTTAAGTCTTAGACCAGCCTGCCAGAGTGAGAATGGAAATAATTTTAGACTCTGACTCCTGTTTTCTCCATCCATTTGTAAAAGAGTAATATGGAAAGGCACAGTGAGAGGTGGGATGGACATTGTGTTTGAAGCTGAGGGAACTCCCTAGCTTAAAGATTTCTAGTTGTGCTCTATCACAACTACTTCATCTGGGGCCCAAAATGAAGTTTCAGCATCCCTTTAAACCACTCAGGTTTGCTCAGATGTGCAGTATGATTGGTGATGTGCTTCCAGAATTTCACAACTATTCCTTTCCTTACTTTCTTTTCAGACCTTGAAGTATTAGAGTCACAGGAAGCAGCTTCTTCTTGTTCTTACAAGAATCAGTGCTCATTGTGAATATGTATGGTGTGCTGCGATTTAAGAAGAATTTCTTTAATTCCAGTGAAATTGACAGAAGTGCTGGGAAATGCAAGTTCTTCATGGCATGACCTGAGTCAGAGTGGCCTGGTGGACGCTGAGCTGACCAGAAGGCAGCAGTGTGCTCTTTGGCAAATGTGTCCAAGGGCATCGTGGTCTGTATTTGGCAGTGTTGCCAGCTCATGGAAGGAACTGACCCCTCCTCTCCACTCAGCCCTGTGAGACATATCTGGATTACTGTGTCCAGTGCTGGATTCATCAGCACAAAAGGACATGCTGGAGTGAGTTCAGCAAAGGTACCTTGAAGATTGTTAAGGAGAAGGGGCTGATATCAGAAAAGGGAGAGAGAACTGGGCCTGTCCAACCTGGAGAAGAGAAGACTCAGGAAACCTTATCACTGTATATGTATCTAGTAGGAGAAAAGAAGACAGATCTTAGAGTGGTGCCCAGGACAGGAATAAAGACACAAGCACATACTGGAATACAGGAAATTCCACCTAAACATAAAAACCTTTTTTTCCTGTGCAGGAAAAAACACTCAACTCAAACAGTGGAACCGGCAGCCTGTGAGGGAGGCTGTGGAGTCTCCATCCTTAGAGGTAGCTTTAATCCAATATGAATATAGTCCTGAGCAACCTGCAGGAGTGGCACTGGGCTCCAGAGCTGTCATCCAGCCTCAGTGCCACCACAATTCTACCCTGTGGTTCTATCACAGAGCACTAAGTTCCAGCTACAAAATGTGTTTGAGGACTTACTAGAGGAAGTGGTACTGCTTTACAGTACTAAAAAGTGCAAATAAAGATTCTAAATTAAATGAAAAATTAAATAAAATATGTTTTTTGCACATGGGTTGAAGTACATTTGTCATCTTCAAGACATTAAGATCTTCTGAAGATTTTTTTCTGCTCTCCATTCATACATTCTGCTGCAGGGTCTAAAATTTCCCAAAAGGGGTTTGTTTTACCAACACATAGTTTACAGTAAGATTTTGGTTTTCTCTCTGCATACATAGTCTTGGTCTTTCTAAATCTATGTTCCAATGATTCTGTGACTCCTTACAGCATCTTCCCACAGAAGATGAGCTCCAGTGTGATTTTCACAACCCAGAAGCAAGCCATCCCTGAAGGTGGACACTTCACCCATGTCTTCTGTCTGACTTTAAAAAGTGGAGATTGGCCATGGCCAACTCATGGAGGAGGTTATATGGTAGATGAAAACCAGGAAGGGTGCAATGGGTGCCACTATTAGCTCTTGAGGTGCAAATACAGAAACTATATCACACATGGTAGTAGTTCAACCTACCTGTTTCCTGTTCGGCTAAACCGACAAGAAATGAGTAAAAAATCTAGTAATTAGTTTAAGCCCAGATTTTACTAAATGCAATAAGTTATAGATGCAGAGGCTGTCAGCCAGAGTGTGACTGTAAAATGTAGCATTCCTAAAAACTTTGTATCCCTTCTACAATTATTTCTAGATTCCATCTTGCATGGTTAAGTGGATAAGTCCCTTACTGGGCTCCTCCTGTTGGTGCACACATCTGTAGGCTTGCCTATGCAGTTTTTTGCTTGTTTCTAAGGTGGAAATTAGTATTTATAAAAATGGGAGAAGGCCCATTAGCCTTTTCCAATGTAATTTTTCATCCTTCTGATTCTTCCAACATCATATCTCAACATAACTGAATATGAGGAATCAGTCTTTTTTT